>CM074741.1:39204699-39372199 GCA_037367245.1 Phrynocephalus guinanensis | reverse complement strand
CAGCCCCCATCCTCCTTGAGTCTGCGGTGGGAGTTAGGGTGGGATTGCTAACTGCGACTCATTTATTTTCACTTTAGGCCAGCCAGGAAGGTGTGTCTCTCTGTGTTCCTGTCAGATTGCTGTCTCTGTGACTCGTTACTTTAGGCCAGCCAGGCAGGTGTTTGTCTCTGTGTTCCTGCTGGCTGCAGCCTGGCTCTTAGGGGAGAGAAAGAAGAGATTTCTCTTGCAGCCTCCCTGTGTGCGTGCGTACCTCTTGCTGAGTACCCTCCCCTGCCCTGCAGTGCAGTCACTCCGTGGCTGCCTTACTCCCTGGGCAATGCCCGCCACTGTCTTTGCAGCCTCCCTGTGTACCTAGTCTATTCTGTGTCTCTGCCAGCATCTTTTTTTAGTGTTTTCCCTCTTGTCTGGGGCGTCGGGGGGCGCCCACACGCGGAAATGTTTTAAATCGTGCAAAAAGTGGGTAAAAATGAAAAATGAAAAATGAAAAAACAAAATGATTTTTTTCAAAAAATTCACAAAAAACAAAAGCGAACCAAAATGGGACCCACAACAAAAAATGAAAAATCAAAATGTCATTTTCTCAATTCGCGCCCATCTCTACTGGGGGATATAAAAGCAAAGTATTGGGGTTTTGATGTTGGAGGACTGGGTGAAAGTCCTGAATTCTGTCCAACATATTAAACTTCAGATCATGTGTGAAGACCCTTTTTTGTGAAGCAAAACCTGACTAATGTTATTACTTAATTGATAGATCTGAAAATAGACTTCCAAAGTTTAACACACCAAGAATCTAAAATTGTACGTGGCCACAAGGCAGGTAATTCCTGCATATGTTACTTGAAAGTAAGAGTGAAAAGTAGGAGATTGGAAGGTGGTGGTGGCGATTCCTTTCATGAAACCATGTGAATTAGGTATTTTGCAAAATAAATATTCAAACCTTTGATATTCTGTACTCTCAGACTAAGTACCTTTTCATGTTATTTTTCTATGAAATTTTTTTTGAGGAATGTAATACAGTAATAACTTAGAGTGTTTTGCAAGACAAGCAAACATTTTGAGCTGCATCACATGTTCTCACCCATGGCTGCCCATTGGCTGGGCCCCTACAGGTTTCGCTTTCCATGTGGTGATCACCATTACCCTTTGTTTGACCTGGCATGGTACCAGCAATAATTGGAGGACCCAGTAAGTTGGGTCCTTTTCCTATATAGTAATAACTTGGTTTAAGAATGTTTTGTAAGACAAGCAAACATTTCTTCTAAATTTTGCCTTGATCAACAAGCAATGTCTTGGTATACAAGCACTGGAGCATGTCACATGATCACTAGTGAACCAATGGTGGCTCTCTTTCTATCTCCCTGCTGGATTGTGAGTGATTGTCTCAAACAAGCCTCCAAAGCCAAGGGAGGAGAGAAGAATAAAGGTCTTCCTTGCACCAGCCAGAAACGTTTTCCAAGACAGTGCAGGTTTGCATTTTATTTTTCTCTGTATTTATATTTAAATTGTTTTCAACATTCTTATTTTTTTCAAACAATTTCTAGTCAAGAGGCAGCTAGTCAAGTGTGCATAGGGCTACAAGTTGCATTTTATTTTTGTCATATTAAAAATACGGAGTAAAATCCAGTTGTTAGTTTCAAGCAGAGCAGATTCCGCAGCCAGGCACCTAAGCCATGGTATGGACATGGACTTCTAGCCCACTTCTTTTGTGAGTTTTGGCATTTAGTGTGCACATTATGAGGTTTATGGGAGCCCAGAATTTTTCATCTGAGTTTCCATTCTTTCTTATGGGAAAATTTGCTTTGATACAAGAGTGTGTTGGTTTATGAGCATGTTCCCGGAACAAATTATGCTCATAATTTTACTGTAATCTGAAGCTTTAAATGAGGAAGTGGCATCACAATGAAATATAAAAAGGTTAGCAGGAGTGGGACTACAGGAAAGCAGGAAAGAGAGTGGCTATGGGCTCACATCACATCCAGTATGAAGAATGAATCCCCAAATCAAGCTGTAGCCTTGATTGTGATTTTAAATGTAATAAGGCTTGTGAACAAAATTACAGCAAAGTGTGGTTGCACCCTGAGCTCCAGTGACTTTGCCTCCCTCCCTCTCTCTCCTTGGATCCTTGTGACAAGGCAGTTAATGCAGATAGCCAAGGAATGGAGTTGGGGTCCATCTATAGCAGGACCTGAAGTCAAAACTGGTAGCATGCAATGGGTGTAGACACAATCTATCTACAGAATATTACAGTTCCTGTATCTTTGTGTTGCCAATATATGTTTTAAGACACTGCCAACAGCAAAACAACTTATCTATGTTCTTAACAGTGCCACAAGAACTGACAGTTTCCCATGAAGTTGAAGCAGCAACGCAGACATGGCTTATTGTATGCCACGGCATAAGTGTTACTTTGGGTAACTCTGACAACTGCACTTGTCAGATAATTTTTTTAACCCCCTCAATGTATTTGATAAAATAAGGGCAACACTAGAATTAACAACTTTTAACAACAACAGTTGCTGCAGCACAGTGCCAGTGTGAATTATCTTTAAATCTTCACTAGAGCAGCAGATGCATGTTGCACAAAAAGAACAAGAAACAAAAATGGAAAGAAAATAGCATCTTGCTCTTCTTGCCTGCTTGCAATATTCATTTCCGTTGCAGAGCAACTCCCCCTAAAAATCTTGACTTCCTCACAATAAATTGGACCTGTGCCAGCAATCGCACCCCATCAGAGCCATCAGAGCCAGTGAGCAAGCCTGTGCTGCATACCTGCCAATGCGCTCTGCTGCCCTCCCAAGCTGAAAACCATCTGCCCCTCTCACCCGGGTTGGTGGGAGCAACCCAGAAGGAAGAGTGAGTGCCGTCAGCAGGGGAGGAGCAGCAAAAGGGATGCTGAGTCACAAGGCTTCTTAGCTGGCTGGAACTGGATCTCCGTGGACCTGCACCACTCATCGTACCCCATCAGCGCCAGCTGAGCCAGTGATCCAGTTCCTGCTGCATCCCATCACAGCTGTTAATGCCAAACATCAGCCCTTTTGGCTGTCATTGACTAGGCCTCCTTAGCTGGGGCTTTTGATGGAACTGTTGTGAACAGCCACCGAAGGACAAAGTCAAAGGGTTTCATGCCTTTTCAGTGCCTGGAGGACAACTGCTGTGTTAAAACAAACAGGTTTCTCTGGAAGCGGTAGGGAAACTGGCTGGGCAACAGGAGGTTCTGGGGGCCCGGGGGGCAACCAATTGAAATTATATGGGGCAGGAGAAAATTCGGCGGTGGGGGTAGAGCATGCCGATGTAGGAGAAGGGAAGTTAGGTACCTTACACCTATCCTCCCTTCTAGCTCTATCCCAGCCAATTGGTACCAGGTGACCATATCCACCAGCCACCAGCCTTTTTACAGCTGCATGAATATATCAACTTTGTCCTTACGTGGATGAGTGGAGCCTGGCAACAGTCACACATGCACTGGTAACAATCAGACTGGACTATTGTAATGCGCTTTACATGGGGCTGCCTTTGAAGATGGTCTGGCAATTGCAACTGGCAACAGAACTCGGCTGTGCAGCTGGTGAGTGAGGCCACTGCATGAACCCATATTACATCAGTTCTAAAACACTTACACTTACAGTTGCTATCCGAGCCCAAATCAAAGTGC
Organism: Phrynocephalus guinanensis; assembly: GCA_037367245.1. Taxonomy (NCBI): domain Eukaryota; kingdom Metazoa; phylum Chordata; class Lepidosauria; order Squamata; family Agamidae; genus Phrynocephalus; species Phrynocephalus guinanensis. Next base: position 39,368,547 of record CM074741.1, on the reverse strand, counting down.
TTTTGCTTACATATAAAGCCCTATACGGCTTGGGACCTGGTTTTCTAAAGGACCCCATGAACTTGCCCATACACTAAGATCAGGCCAGGAGACTCTGCTGAAGGTGCCATCCCATAAAGAGATAAGGGGGTGGCATGTCAAAGCAGGGCCTTCTCAGCCATTGCCCTCAAACTTTGGAATGCCCTCCCAACAGAGATCCACCTGGTGCTGACACTTTTGACCTTTTGGCATCAGGCAAAGACCTTCCTGTTTATCCAGTATTTTAATTAACTAATGTTATTTTATCTGGGCACATGAATAGCAGGGATTTTACTATTTATACATTGATTGTTTTAACTGTTTGTTATTTTGATGGTTTTTAACATGTGGTTTTGTTGTTTTAATATATTGTTATATGCCGCCCAGAGACTGCTTGGTAAAGGAGCGGCTAAATATTTTTGTACATTTATTTATTTATTTATTTATTTATTTATTTATTTATTTATTGTTATATTTGTATCCCGCTTATCTCCAACAGAGGACTCTAAGCAGAGAACAACAAGTATCACAAAACAACAAAACACAAATCACTAATATAATAAGTTAAAACATATATCCTCCTAGGATCCTAAAATCCTAAAATCCTAAGACCTCCAAGTGCATCCCAACACGTCAAAGACGTAAGTCCTGACAAATAAAATTGGAGGCACCAATGGTCATACTACTACTACCAATAATAATAGCGATGGCGGAAAGGGCAAAAAAAAAAATTAAAAAATTAAAATTCGCCAAAGGCCTCTCGAAATAGAAAGGTCTTTAAGGATTTTCGAAAGGCCTGCAGGGACTCTGCAGAGCGCACTTCGCTAGGGATGGCATTCCATATGGATGGGGCTGCCACAGAGAAGGCCCGGTTCCGGGTGACTGACTTCCGGGCCTCTCGGGGGGTGGCAACCCGGAGCGAGTGCGCTCGCACCTGCCGTACTGGACGGGCCGAGATGGATCGCTGGACGATACGCTCTGACAGGTATTCCGGTCCCAAGCCATGGAGGGTTTTATAAACTAAAACCAGGACCTTGAATCTAATCCGGGCTGCAACGGGCAACCAATGCAGGCGAGCCAGGACTGGGGTGATATGGTCATAACGACGCACACCAGCCACCAGCCTGGCTGCTGCATTCTGTACCCGCTGCAGACGCCGGAGAAGAGTCAAGGGCAACCCCATGTAGAGCGCATTACAGTAGTCCAGTCTCGAGATCACCAGTGCTTGGACCACTGTTCTCAGAGAGTCAACATCCAGGTACGGGCGGATCTGGGCGATCTGGCGAAGATGGAAATAAGCGGCCCTGGTAACCGACGCCACCTGGGCCTCCATGGTCAGCGCCGGGTCCAGGACCACGCCCAGATTCCGCGCCCTCTCCACAGGCTGGAGGGAAACCCCCCCAGCTGCGGCAGAGGGCCTCCGTACCCAGATGGTGAGCTCCCAAAGAACATGACCTCCGTCTTCTCGGGGTTGAGCTTAAGCCTGTTCGCCCCGGTCCAAGCCAGGACCGCGTCCAGGCACTCATCAAGGATCCTCACAGCTTCCACTGCAGAGGTGGAAAAGGAGAGATAGAGCTGCGTGTCATCAGCGTACTGATGACAGCAGACTCCAAATCTCCTAACGACCCCAGCCAGCGGCCTTACGTAGATGTTGAACAGCATAGGGGACAGCGACGACCCCTGTGGAACCCCACAAGGGAGTATCCAAGGAGCCGACAACTCCCCCCCATGCAGAATGTACTGTGGACGGTCCTCCAGGAAGGATCGGAGCCAGCTGCAAGCAGTGCCCCCGATACCAACCTCGGAGAGCCGATCCAACAGGATACCATGGTCGACGGTATCAAAGGCCGCTGACAAATCCAGGAGAAACAACAGGGTAGAGCAACCCCTGTCGGCCGCCTGGATTAGGTCGTCTTGCAGCGCGACCAAAGCCGTTTCGGTCCCCCGACGAGGCCTGAACCCGGACTGGCAAGGATCGAGGCACTGCCGATCCTCCAGGTATGACTGCAACCGAACCGCCGCCACCCTCTCGATCACCTTGCCCATAAACGGGACGTTGGCAATTGGACGATAGTTGGATAAATCGTCCGAAGGGAGGCCAGATTTTTTAAGAATGGGCTTTACCACCGTCTCCTTCAGACGGGAGGGAAAAACCCCTCGCTGAAGGAGGCGGTAGCAATAGCCAAGGCCCATTTGGCCATAGTCCCGCTGGCAGATTTAATAAGCCAGGCTGGGCAGGGATCGAAAGGGGTGGACGCCGGTCGGCAGTGAGCCATAGCCTTGGAGGCCTCGACAGCAGAAACAGGCCCAAGCACATCCAACCGAGGCCACGAAGGCGGCCCAGCAACCGGAGATGCCGGGGCAGAACTACTGCAACCGGAGTCGAAGCCGGCCCAGATGGCCTCTATTTTAGAACAAAAAAAGGCTGCGAAATTCTCACTACTGAACTCAGTAGGAGGAGGCCTAGCCAGACTAGGATTGGTGAGGTCCCGAACCACACGGAAGAGCTCCGCTTGGCGGTTCGAGGCCTCACCAATTCTCAGGGAGACAAAAGATCTTTGGGCCTCCCTGATCGCGTTGGAATAGCGCCTAGTCTGGGAAACAACAGCAGCCTTACTAATAACCGTCCGGGTTCTTCTCCAGCTGCGCTCTAGTCTTCTCCGCACCTGCTTCATCGCTCGGAGCTCGGTCGTAAACCACGGCGAGGGCCGAGCTCGACACCGGAGAAAACGCTTAGGGGCGATCCGGTCGATGGTCTGGGCAGCTGTATCAAACCAATGGTTGGCCACAACCTCGGCCGGCGCGCCAGTCAGTTCTCCAGGAAACGCCCCAAAGACTTCCTGGAACCGATGAGGGTCCATGAGTCTTCGGGGACGGGCCAAGACAGGAGGCCGATGGTCCCCGCGAGGAGGGGCCGGAATCGCCAAAGGGAAAGTAAGCAGGTGATGGTCTGACCATGACACAGGAAGGGGGACAATGCCCCCAACCTCCAGACTCGAAGTCCCCGACATGGAGGAAAAGACCAGATCCAGGGTGTGGCCAGACCTGTGAGTGGGGCATACAACATGCTGGGACAGACCCATGGAAGCCATGGATTCCATGAACTCGAGAGCTGCCCCAGAAAGCTCACTGCCGGCATGCACATTGAAGTCACCCGCAACCAGAAGGCGCGGGGACTTCAATAGTGCAGCCCCGATGAACTCGGAGAGCTCCGGGAGGGATTGTGCTGGGTTGCGGGGAGCACGGTAACCCAGCACAATGCCAAATCTGTCCCGCTGTCCCACCAGCAGGTGAAGGCACTCTAACCCCTGGCTAACCAATGTCGAGGCCCTGCAGACATAAAAAGAGTCCCGATGGACGATGGCGACCCCACCTCCCTTCTGACCCTCCAGCCTTCCCACACCCTGAACCAGATACCCGGGCGGGCACAACAGGGAGAGGGAAGCCCCCCCCTCTGCACCCACCCAGGTCTCGGTGATGAGAGCCAGGTCAGCCCGCCCATCTTGGATGGTATCGTATATGATGGGGATTTTATTATGGACTGACCTGGCGTTCAACAGAATGCAGGAAAGGCTGGAGGCGCTGGAGAAGTGACTCCCGGACATATGGCAGGGAGCCGAGGGGTCAGAACGCGGGACAGGCACAAGATGCCTGACCCGGGTTCTTCTGATCTGACGAACCCCCCGGCTACAAGCGTACCGCCCACGGCCCGTCACAGTTGGTATATGAGTCCCTGCAAACATGGCGAGAAAAAAAAAAGAAAAGAAAAGAAGAAGAAAAAAACAAACAAACCTAATACAAGCTAATTAATATAAACACTCCAACAAATTACAAATAATACAATAAATAAGTTACAAACAAATAGCAAACTATGAACAGACAGTGGAAAAATAATAATAATAAAAATGGTAAACAAATCTTAACTAACAAACGAATCTTAACTATCAAATGAACAATAAATAACAAAACGGGCGAAGCGCCAGGAGAGATGTAAACCACCTGGGATTTAGGGGGGAGGAGGCCAGGAAATCGAGGCTCTGATGGTTAATGGGAGGTTACTGTGTTGTGCAGGCACTTGGCATTGAAGATGGCAAAGGGGCCGGACCTGATAATCAGAATGCAACAGCACCGTCCTGATTCCAAAGTCCAGGCTCGAGGCCCCCAGCAAGAAATCCCCCCCATCACACCCCAACTCCACCAGTAGGCTCGCCATCATAGCTCCAGTCCCCTTACTCTCCACAGATAACTGGAGGGAGGTGATGTAATGAATAGGTAAGTCTCCCCTCCCAAGGCATAAGCACCAATCCTTGAGAAGGGAAGGAAACAGGAGACCCAGCTGCTTCCAAGCGTCTCCGATGGTAAGGGCAGGACAGCCCCAGGCAAATAGATGGATTCCGGTCTCTGAGAACAAGTCCCGGCGATGGCAAGGAGCCCAGGACCCCTGGAGCAACGGCAGCCGATCTGCTGCCCGGGACCACCAGCCGCCAGAGGCTACCACGGGCGATGAAAAGCAACCACCGGCAGCCGACATGCTGCCCGAGTCCCAAGGAACGGGCGGCACACCGGCGGCCGAGCTGCCACCTGAAAACCACCAAACGGCTAGGCTACCGAGCGATCTGTAGGCAGCACCGGCGGCCGATCTGCCGCCCGAATTCCAGGAGCGAAGGGCGCGCCGACACCTGGACCGCCGCCCGAGAACCGCCAGCAACGGGAGCACCGACGGGAAACCGGCCGGGCTCCCGAGCGGACAAAGCGGCCGGCCGGCGGCGGACCCACCACCCGGGCAGAGGCGCACCGGCGGCCAAACCGCCTCCCAGGCAAGAGCCAGCAGCAGGGCAATGATAGTACAGGCGGCCACGGGGGGGAGGGGGAGCGACCAGCCCCCGGCAGATGGAATAGACTCTCACCTCAGCTCCAACTCATGGGGGAGAACCCGAAATGGCGGCCGCCGTCTCTGCCCTTGGGTCTTCCAGACCACCGAGGGCGGACAGACCGGCCACTCACCCGGGACTCCCCACAAGAGCGGGCAAGGGAGGGAAGGCTTGCCAGGGAGGGGCTAAGGTGTAAAAAGGGGGGGAGAGGGGGGTAGTACGAGAGGCCACTCGAATCAGAGGACGCTCGAACGAGGCAACATACCTCGTCCTCGTCGGTGTCGGCGTCCAAGGTGTGCTCGATAAGAGCCTCTGCAAGCCTCAACGAGCCCACAAGGCCCCCCCCAAGTTCAAACACCTCCCAATGGTACTCCTGGCAGCCCAAAAATTAAATAAAAATAAAAACCCAGCGGCGCAGCAATAAAATAGAAAAAGGTAATCGAGGGGTGGGATGCAAAAACACCGAAGAGCTGCTGCCGCCCGCCATCTTGCTGGTTTTTCCAACAAGAATCTGTCCAATTATTCATAAATGAATAATTGAATAAATAATTATAAGTTGTTTCAGGGTGCTTTTGTGTCTGCCTAGTCAGCATCCAGCATCCAAGAGATGCATGCTCAGAACTTGATTACCATTTCAACCTCTTCCTTGGTTTTGCAAATTATAGTTCTTTCCTGAGATTATGCTGGATGATCTAATTCCTTCCATCAATATGGGTGTTCAGGATTAGTATATACACTCCAAAGACAAGATGTATGCTTGTTTCACACAAATGGAATAATCTTTGAAAAGGAGCGACAACAGTACTAATGTGTGCCATGCCTGTGGTGAGTAAGTCTTAAAATGGATTCAGAGCAGAAGGAGATAAGTTATTACTTTCTGACAGGGATGAGCAACTAAAGCTTAACACATACATTTCTGGATCCTCTTGGGCTTCATGAGTTCCTGTGCCCCAACTCCTTTTCTCTTCAATTTTACAAAACCCTCCATGGCCTGGGACCTATCTATCTGGTGGAGCGGATCTCCCACAGATCAATCTCATCCAGACCAACTAGAGCTTCATCCTCCCTGTCCCTCATAATGCCGACACCGAGAGAGACCCGTAGGGTTTCAACCCAGAACCAGGCCTTCTTGGTGGTGGGCCTGGCTTATTGGAACAAGCTGCCGGCTGAGATTAGGCAGGCGGAGTCATTGTTGGCCTTCAGAAGGGCCTTGAAGACATGGCTCTTCAGCTAATGTTTTGGGGCCCTCTGAGCACCTTTTTCTTTCTCCTCCCCCCTCCCCGGCACTTGTCTTTCTAGTTCCTTACCGGATATAATTTGTCTTGGCCAGTGACACTATGCCATTTTATATTATATATATTTTTCTTTTTTTAGTATTTGCTAGCAGTTTTTAATGGTATTTGGATGTTTGATTTGCATTGCCCCCCCACGGCGGAATGACCACGCGAGACAGGGTATTGGGTTCAACTCCGGGCCACTTTATTAACATATCAAACCACACAACACAACTGAACTTCAACCGGGGCCTGCTGCCGTGCGGGTTGGAATTGTTACTCTGGGTCTCCCGGGACCCCCTCAGCAGGCAGCCTATCTGGGCGAGTTGCTAGCCCCAAGGACGCCCTGCCCGTGAGCAGGGCGGCCTCAGTCAGCCGGTCCCCTTTCCCCATCCGGCCTGCCCAGGCCCATCCTTTGTGCCTGTCAGTCCAGTGGGCCCTCCAGGTACATCCATCCCCCCTGGCTTTGTGATCTCCGATCTGCAACGCCGTGAGAGCGGACGGTCCCATCAGGAAATTGAGACCTGACTCCCTACTGCCTCTCCATACCCGCACCACCGCCACGGTAGGGGTCTGGCCTTGCCATGTCCCCTACCCCACCCCACCAGCTATACACCACTTCCAGCAGGCCCCTCTTTAGGTCCGACAGAAACAACTCCATACCCAGGTCGGATAGGTGGACCCCGTCCTCCCGATATAACTCTGGGGCAGCGGCCACAATCCGCGGGTGCCCCACAACGGAACCCAATCCTTGCCTCACTGCCCTGCAAACATCCCTGTTGACACCCCTGCGCACCGTGTTCATCACCTGCGGTGCGCACTGCGCCCTCCACTGGCGCCGGGGCACTATGTTAGACCACACCAACCTTGCCTGGGGGAAGGCCTCTTTCCACGCTGCTAGATCCCTGACAATATCCTGGGCCAGCGATTTCCCCGTCTGGGAACCCACATCATTTCCGCCCAAATGTACCACCATCACATCAGGAGGGCGGCCCCCAGCCTCCGACCTTGCCATCCTCTCAAACTGGCACCAGCGCATGCCCCTTTAACCCTTCCATTCAACAACGGCCCTCCCCCCCATGCCCAAATTAACTCCCCAGGCCGTCCTCGCCGCGTACTTGGCCGCCCAATAAACATAACTATGGCCCAGTATGAGAACGCGGCATCTGGAACGTCGTGGCCCGGGTCCTGTAAGAAAACAAAACCGAACAATTAACATGGAGGGAGGGGGCGCACGTAGGTTTTGAAGCGTGCTGACACCCACCGTCCCAGGGACTTTATCTCCTGCGGCCCGTACCCCAAAGCCGCCGCCGTGGACGCAGCGCCGATTCTGAATGAGTGGGTCCCGAACCTCATACCCTCCAAGCCCAGCGCTTCCAAGGCCCGCTGCGTCAGTTTCCAGAATTGGAATTTAGTTAGAGGGTCGCCCTCCTTATGCCGAAACAAGGGACCCTCCCCCTCGCCTCGCAGGGCTACATAGTCCGTCATGGCCCTCAGGGGACAAACATCCTCCCTCGAGCAGGCCACCAGCTCCACCCTCTGCCCCCGTGCCCGTTGATCTGTCTTGGATCACCGTACCAGGAAGACTGCCTTGCCTTGCCACTGGTGGAAGTCCGCCCACTGCAGCGCCCGCCGGGATGCGTCCCGCTTGCCAGCCGCTACCAGCTCGCTAACGCGGAAAGCCCCAAAAAAGGCCACCAGCGCCGCCGCCTTCATCAATGCCGCCTCATAGTTATCCCTACACAGGCGCGCCCATTGCTTACCCATCAGGGCCAAGATGTTCGGAGTCAGGGGAAACCGTGTATCCACCTTCCTGCCCCCTTCCCTGGCCCAGCCTTCCAGCATCTTCCTGACCCGGAAATCCCGGGTCGAGTCCACGCACCCCAACGCCTTAGCGTGAAACGCCAAGGCTGCCAACCTACCCTGCATTGTGCCCGGCGTCAGGCCCCGCCAATGTAAATACACCAAATATTGGCGAATGTGATCTACTGGGGCAGGCCAGTTCGCCGGCAGTTCCATCAGGTCCCTGAAATTACCAAAATCTCTGATCGCGGCCTCGTATCCTCGCCGTGTCCGCGGCGCCAGCGCAAGGTCCATGGCCCCGTCCGCCTCCTCCCGCCAATCTGCCATACTTCTTCTGGCAGCTGCTCTGGAAGCTCTGCCGCCTCCGGTGCCAGCGCCCTGAAGCGCTCGAGCTGCTGGCGGGAAAGAGCATCCGCGATGGAATTATCCAGCCCCGGGACATGGCGTGCGCGCACCACAATGTTGTACTGCAGCGCCCGCAACGTCAGGGCCCGTACCAACTCCATGACCCGTTCTGATTTGGATGTTAGATCATTAATGGTGTACACAACAGCCATGTTGTCGCACCAGAATCGAACCACGGAGTTGGCCCAGTCACCTGACCAAAGCCACAGGGCCCCCACTATCGGGAACAGCTCCAGGAATGTCAAATCTCGGGTGATCCCCGCCGCCGCCCACTCCGGTGGCCAGGTGCCCTGGCACCACTTACCTTTCCAGTAGATGCCATAACCCTGGGAACCCGCAGCGTCGGTCTGCACCTGGAAATCCGCACCCAACCTCAGCTCATCCCGCCAGAAGGAAACCCCGTTAAACCCCTGCAGAAATTTTAACCACATCCTGAGGTCTTCCCTCATACCACCTGTGATTTTGGTTCTGTGGGCCGGCTTCCTGAGGCCTCGCATTGCATCACAGAAGCGCCGTATGAACGGCCGTCCAGGCGCCACCACGCGGCAGGCGAAGTTCAAGTGACCCACCAGCTCCTGTAGGTCCCTCAGGGTGGCGCTCTTGCGCTGTAGGAGGGTAGCCACCCTCCTCTTAAGGTCTTCCAACTTCTCCCCCGGCAATCTACAGGATTGGTTCCAGGTGTCCAACTCCACCCCGAGGAAGGTAAGGCAGGTTGTTGGGCCTTCAGTTTTATCCCCCGCCAGGGGGAGACCTAATTCTTTGGCCAGGGCCTGGAAGGAACGAAGCAAAAACCCGCAGACCCCCGAGTCCCTCCGCCCACAAAAAATATAATCATCCAGGTAATGGGCGATACTGCCCAACCCGGTGACGTGGCGCAACTGCCACTCAACGAAAGAACTAAACCATTCAAAAACTGCACAAGATATCGAACAGCCAAATGGCAACGCCCTGTCCAGGTAAAATTTTCCGTTAAACTGGAAGCCTAACAAGTCAAAATCATCAGGGTGAACTGGTAGTAGCCGGAACGCAGACTGGATATCACATTTGGCCATTTCTGCTCCCACCCCACAAGACCTGACCATGGCCACCGCTGCGTCGAAGGAAGTATACCTAACTGAGCAGAGCTCCTGTGGGATCCCGTCGTTTACTGACGCCCCCTCCGGGAACGACAAGTGATGAATAAGTCGATATTCGCCCGGAGCCTTCTTTGGCACCAACCCCAGGGGGGACACCCTGAAGTTAGGCAGCGGGGGGTCGTCGAATGGCCCCAGGACCCTACCTTTCGTTACCTTCCTCTGGATCTTTTCTTCGGCCACCAGTTCCATACCTGTCAATGACTTTAAATTTGGTGCTGTAAACGCGCGTCGAACCCCTTCGAACTGAATACGAAACCCCCGTGCGAACCCCTCCGCCAGGAACTGGGCCCCTTCCCTGTCCGGATATAAGGCCAGCCACCGCTCCAACACTCTACGGTTGATTGGGCTGGGGCCCTTTTGGCGGATTAGGTCCTCCCCCTTGCGGGGGCTTCCTCTGCTGCCCCCCGTTGCCCTGTCTGCCAAAGGCCCCCTTTGCCCTGGCACAGTTGACTGCGGCGTGTGCAGCCCCGCGGACCGAACATTCATGTCTGAAGCGGCACTGCGCCCGGTTACAGGCGCCCTGGCCATTGAAGTCCCAGCAGACCAGCCGGGGTTGAACCTGCTGGCCCGCCCCCTGGCGGGTACCCGCTGCCTGGGCCGGACGCCTAATAATGTGTCCGCTATCGAAGCGGTCTCCCAACGCCGGGCGTACAGGTGTCATATATTGCAGCCACAGTGGGGGGTATGGTTTGTCCTACCTCAAATGGGGCTGCGTGGCCGCTTTCATACGAAACCGCTCGTCGTATGTCAGCCAGGCGTACCCTGGAAAGTCCACAAAGGCCCTATATATCATATCCTGATATTTAATGAGGGACTGGGCCCGCCACGGATGGGCATGAAGGACCATGGACATATAAATGTTATAAGCCGGCAACCAATTGGCCCAGTTGCGCTCCGGCTTGCGCCGCAATCGGCGCTCTTTATCCTTTGTGTCCTCCTTTTCCAGCTCCTTCGACTCCAGCTCCCTGTTAAGGAGACTGAACAAGTCTATGTAGTCCCCCCGCCAGATTCGCTCCTTTGTGGCTTGGGCCAGGTGGTCCCCTAAGGGTGACGCGTAATCCGCGTAGGGTAGAGCGGCGTACGGGACCCCGGCGTAAACCAGGCTTGTTGCCCATCCCTGTGGGCCCGCCAGGGGGCCGCCAACCCCCGGCAGAGCGCCTGGTTGAGGCAGCGGGTTCCACTGCCCAGCTACCCCCATACTCACCCCCCCTTGCGGCCCCCATGGCCCTTGCCATGCTGGGAATGGGGGCGTGTGCTGGGGCACCCCGTAGCTGATCCCCACAGTGTTCTGACCTGGGCTTACCTGTTGGGCGTGTGCCCCAAGGCCTCCTGGCGGTGCGCTGGCATTCGCGCCTCCTGTGCTCAACCCCCCAGGCCAGCTTGAGTTTGGAACTTGGTGGGTACCCCCCGCCTGGCCCACCCCCGCCCCGTGCACCTGCTGGAGTCCGCCCACTGGCCCCCATGGCCACGCTTCCTGAGGTGTGGTGTCCGGTGCGCTAGCCAACTCACTGTTTTCAAACGACGCAGGGCCCGGCTCGCTCCCGGGATGCGGGGCCACCGCTGCCGCCTCGTCCTGGGCGCCTGCCGGAGTCGTCTCACCCGCCGCCGGGCGTAGGGCCGCTGGTGCGCGGGCCGCCGGCCCCATCTGAACCGCCTCAGGCTGGGGCGCTGGAATGGTCCCCTGTGTGATGGCATCAAAATGCTCCGTTAGCATCCTGACCAGCTGCCTTCTGCGCGCCCGCCTCCTGGCCTTGGACGGCCTGTCCATGGGACGTCCCGCTGAGGTCCCCTTCCCCGCCTGATAGTCCCTGGTGGGGGCCCCCTCCCAGGCGTCCATCCGGGCCTCGAGTTGTGCCCACCGCTGCCAGTCCTCACCCTCGGAGGAGGATTCATCCTCCGATAGCTCTGGCGCAGGCCGCTTAGCTGGATGCTTGCCCTTGGGCCCGCCCCTCGGTCTTCTGGGCGCCATACCCACTGGCCACCCAATGTCCCGACTCCCAGTGGTGGCCTGCCTTGCTCGGCCTCCCTTCTCGGGTGGTGTGTGGCCCCTGCCCCCGGGGCTACCCCCTCCGTGGGTCCTCGGGCCCCGCTCCCGGCCCACCCGGCCACCAACCGCCTTAACCGGTCCTGCCGGGCGCCGGTCGGCCTAACTGCCGCCCACCGGCCCGCAGGCCTTCGCGACCCAATGGGGCCCGCTGGCTTGCCTCGGTGTCCCGGGCCTCTCCTTCGCCGTTGCGGGCTCTGACAAGGCCTTGCAGCCGGATGATTCCCGCAGGGGCCCAACCGGCCTCCCACCCCTCCCGGGCCTACCCCTTGGCGCCGCTCCCCCTGGGTCCCGGGTCTACTACCACAACCCCCGCCGGTCCCCGCGGTACGCCAGGCCTCTAGGCCCTGCGGGGGGGGCGCGGCCGCGGCCGAGCCAAGGCTGAGAGGGATGGAAGGTAAAGCACGGTGGGAGGGGGTCCCGTCCCCGGGCCGCCCACCCACGCCGCGTAATCCCGCTCGGGCCCACAAGGTCCGGCAGGCCACAGGCGGCCGCCGGGAAAAAGCTCCCGGACGCCCGCGCCGCGGCCCGCCGGGCCGCCAACCTGGGGGAAGGCGCCGCCGTGCCTCCCCACGCCGATCTCCGACCGCCGCTGCCGAGGCCTCCTCCGCTCGCCGCCGGTCCGCCCGCCGACAGGAACGCCGCTCCCGGACTTCTGGGCAGCCGAGAAGCGCAGCCGCCCGCGGGCTGCGCCCTCAGCCAGCCCCACCGCCGCAGGCCTCTTCACCGGTCGTCTCCCAGGGCTCGTCGCCGCGCCGCCGCGCCGCCACGTGCACAAGATGGTGGCCACGAGCAGCGCAGCTCCGAGCTCCCTGCTCCAACGCCGTTCGCCTCACACAGAGGCTGCTGCCCACGTGGCGAGCCCCTTTTAGGGCTTGGATCTTCAAGCAACGCGAGCCAGGTGGGTCTCGCGAGGCTTCCACCTGGGAGGGGGCAAGGGAGCTCCGCGCTTGCGCAGTCGCGCCGCGGAGCCGAGCATTTGTTAGGTTTTAATGTTTATTTTCGCCAGGGACTGTTTTGTGATTGTATTGTTTAGTGGCCTGGGGTGACATGCCTGTACACCACCCAGAATTCCCTCTGGGAAAATTGGGCGGTTTATAAGTCCAAGAATAAATAAATAAATAAATTTATCTCAAAAGCAACTTTTAGTTACTTTTTTTCTCCTAAGAACAAAGATAATACTTTGAGATATTTAGACAGATGTACCAAGGAGCCTATTCAAAAATATAGGTAAAATGTCCCATAGGGCTTTAGGAAAATTCTTAAGCAAAACTGTTCTTTTTTTTTCCATTTGGAAATTTGAGGGGCCCTGCATTGCTGGTGAGACAATACCAAAATCCTAAGGGAATCTTTGTCAGCCAACAATCACATAATACCATAGTGGTGGCCTCTTGGTTGCTGTACTATAATCATCAAAAGATTTTAAAAAAATCAGAATGTTTGACAGCGCAGAATGTTCCCCTGTTTTTTAAAAATGGACACCTATTACATGATCCAGCCACTCTCAGGGTTCAGAGTTTCTCCAGAGTGTAGCTAGTTACCCAAATGGATTGGGGCCAGGTGAGGCATGACTTTTAACCCCAGAGACTTCAACCACTGAAGAATTAGACTGAGGTAACACTGTGATTTCTGTATCTCAGATCACCCACTCTGCTAACTGTTTTGTGAAGCTATACATCAAATACATCTGCATAGAATTGTAGAAGGATAGTTGATACATGAGTATTGAGTTGCTAGGCCATCAATTTGGGGCTCTGCAGAGCTCCTGAATCATGACACTGTGTCTCATCTCTTTCACCTACATGTTTCCTTATTTTGAGTGGAGATCTAAAAATGCAAAACTGACTCAGCAGGATAAAATATCTTCTGACGAATACCACACAGATCAGCCCTGATCTACAGACCCTGGTCCTACCTAATTCCTTATCAAATTCCCACTGCCACAAAGTCATTTAATTTCTTTCTTGACTGAATGCCTTTGGTACTTGCTGAAAGTCAAAGAACCAAAAGTGAGATCAATATATAACCAACATTAAAGAAATACACATACTTGATTGCTTTTGAAAAACTAAATAAAGCTTCATATCTATGGGTTTTATTTCTTGAACTATGCAAATTCGATTTCATTTGTCCTGGAAAATAATTAGGAGGCATACATTCCAGACCTTCTCCAACAAGTTTATTGTTCTAACAAGCTGCACCTTCATTTTAACTCACAAGCGTGTACGGTTCACTCTATTTTTTGTTACCGGCACCACAGAATGTTACAGTCACTGCCCTTGACGTCTCCCTGGAATATTTATTCCAGTTTTCATTCTGCCTTCTGCTTTCTCACTTAAACTTCCATCCTTCCTAAAGGTTTGCAAAGGAGAGTTTTTTTCTTTTCTTCCTCCATAAACATTATTTAGCTTTGCCTTGAGTGGTTTCAGCCTTCTGAGTGACATCTTTGGTTTCAGCGCATTTCTGCCACCGTTGCTGTCTCTTCTGGTTACTTACAGTTGCTCTCTTCAGTCTTTACTCACTAACTCCCAAACTCCCACCTGTCCTGCCCTCTGGTTACAGCTTCTTATATGTTCCAGTTATATGCTCAGCCACACCATTCTGCCTTTAAATCCAAGGTGTTGTTTACCATCCTGAGACGCATTCCTACCTGAAATCCTCTACCATTTTTGGGAAATCACAGCTGTCAGGCACAACCAACATAAATTCCTGCAGACAATACAAAAACCTGAAACCGAACTCCATCATGTTATTCTCACTGGAATTTAGTGACAGCTGGATAGGCAATCAATACATACAAATGTATGCCTTTTCTGACCAAAGCTTAAAGAGCCATAACCCTTTCATAAACCACTCTCTATCAAATACAGTTTATAAAACACTTTGCTTCATATACATAGGATTCTAAATCTGTCAGAAAAATTCATGAAGAGAAAGATGGTAAGACAGGTAAGAAACATAAATCCTGCACATTAGGTTAGACAGATAGTTTAAAGCTAAAATAGAGGCCACCGTTTCTGTCTGGACTCTGGTTCCACTGGTCTGCCCCCGTGTATCTCCAATGCTTCACCCCCTCGGTCTCCTTGTTTTGTTGATTTTGGGCCTGTGTCACCGCTTGAAGCCTCTAGGGCACTGGCTCATTGCCACCCAGCAGCTTCTCTGTTCAATCCCTGCCCTTCCTGTTTGATTAAGATCTCATGGGGGAGTATGCCAGAGTGGGCATTGCATATTGCCTCCACCTCCTTCATGGACTGGGTTTTTTCTAATTTCCTGAAGGAGATGGTGGTAAAGCCTGTCCTCAAAAAGGCTGGCTTGGCTGCGGATGCTATGAACAACTATAATCCAATAGCCAATATTCCCTTTTCGGCTAAGGTGGTGGAGCGGATTGCTGCCATACGGCTCCAGGCATTCCTGGAGGAAAATAATGTCCTGGCTGGATCCATTCCAATCCGGGTTCAGGCCGCATCATGGGACTGAAACAGCCCTGGTCATGTTGCAAGATGACCTGTTGAGGGGCCCTGACAGGGGTTGTTCTATCCTGTTGGTCCTCCACAATGTGTCTTTTGATACGGTCGACCACAGTATCCTCCTGGGCAGGATTTCGGAGAATGGGGACTTGTGGTTCAGCTTTGTGTTGGCCCCACTCTTTTCTCCGGGGCCATGCCCAGCGAGTAAGCCTGGGTGGAGAGGTGTCAGCTCCTTTGTCCCTCTCTTGTGTGGTGCCCCAGGAGTTGGCGATCTCCCCCATGCTTTTTAACATCTGTATGAGACTGTGGCTGAGGTCATTTGAAGATTTGGAGTCGGCTATCATCAGTACGCTGATGATATGCAGCTCTATCTCTCCTTTTCCATCTCTGCATCAGAGGCTGTGCAGATCCTTATTAACTGTCTAGATGCAGTCCTGGAATTGACCAGGACTAAGAGGCTCAAACTCAATTCCAAGAAGACTGAGGTTCTGTTCTTTGCGAGTTCTCTGGATGGGTATAGTGGCCCTCTCCCCAGTTTGGGTGGAACTGTCCTCCAGCTGGCGGAGAGAGTGAGGAATCTGGGCATGGTCCTGGAGCTGGCATTGTCCCTGTAGTCCCAGGTGCCAGCTGTGTCCAGGGCAGCATTTTACCATCTTAGGCTAATCACCCACATTTGCCTTTACCTCAATGAGAACTCCCAGAGGACAGTTGTGCAACCGCTGGTCATCCCATGGATACACTATTGTAACACTCTTAACATGGGGCTTCCTTTGACCCTTGTTTGGTGACTGCAGCGGGGTCAGAATGCTGCAGCCAGACTGGTGGTTGGTGTAGGTTGATATGACCGCACCACCCCCATTCTGGCTTGCTTGCATTGGTTACCTGTTGCCTCTCAAATAAGATTCAAGTTATTGGTGGAGCATATCATCCTAAGGTCAATGTCGGCCTGGCCTACCAGAACATCAGTTCCTTTCTCGTCAGGTCACCACTCCCTGGGAGGCATGTAAAGCCTCTACGCCAAATCGTGCATTCTCTGTGACTGGCCCCATATTTTGGAATCAGCTTCCAAGCGAAGTTAGGACTGCAGAGCCCTTCTTGGCCTTTAAGAAACTGTGTTTTGCCCTCTTGCCTTAGTATTCTTTTTTCATATTTTTATTGGATTTGAGTTTGTTATTTTATATGCCCTATTGTGGAAGGTGTTTATTCATGGGTAAAATGGATAGTGGTATTTAAAAAATCTATACTTTCAATAATCTGGTGTTCTAGATAAGTGAGTTCAGGGCTGTAAATCAGTGTAAATCATTTCAGATTGCTGACATAGCAAAAGATTAGAAATACTGCCTATGCTATTCATTGTACCATGGGGTGGGGAAGACTAATTATTAATTAAATTATGTAAGTGCTCTTTCATAGTTACTGTTGCCTATCATGAATTAGAGGAGAGGAAACTGGATGGAACAGAAGTGGTATGTCATAGCTGAGCCACCAATAAACATGAGGCAGAAAATTACAGATTATGGCATGGATTAAAAATCCAATTGAACTCAACAGGATTTAATTCCAGGTCAATATTCAACTTCTAAGAATACTATGAACGCAGATTTAATTCAATATTCTGTCACCAGAGCCCGATGCTTACAAGTAGAGATGGGCACGACTTAGCGGTATTCCCGTTTCCGTTACTCGGTTCCGTTACTCTACGGAAACGGTAACGGGAATTACTCCCCCAGACTTCGAGCTCGAACCGACGAACGAACAATTTTGGTCTGATTTGTCGTGCTCGTTACTTGCATCGCGAGATCGCGCGATGCCACACGCGGCACAGAAAAAAAGTTTTTAAAAGTTAAAAAAAAACCGGTTCCCGGCCAAAAAGCAGGCGGGAAAATGCCTGCCGTGCCTCAGGGCACCTACCAGAGGGGTTGTTTCTGGAGGTCCCCGGCCTCCCCCCTCATCCCCCGTCCTGGGCTGCTCTGGTGGGACTCGCCGCAGGCTCGCAGCCACCAAAATGCCCAGTCTCGCCGCCGGCCGCCGCAATTAAAGCGCAAGCAAGCGGCACGGACGGCACAGGAAAAAACTTTTAAACTCTCCCCCCACCCATTCCCGGGCCAAAAAAGCAGGCGGAAAAATGCCTGCTTGACTAAGGGCGCAGGGCACCTACCGGAGGGGTGGTTTCTGGAGGGGGGGTCCCGCCTCCCCCCCGTCCTGGGCAGCCGGACTCGCGAGTCGCCATCGCCATGCCATGCGGTGCGGGCGGGGGATCCAAAATGGGGCGGCAAACGCAATATTGTTTTTGAAATCGTGGTCCAAAAACACACAAGCACAACAGAAACACGCGAAAATTTATAACTGCCAGATTTTTCACAGTAGCAGTGGGTTTTTTCTTGCAACAAAATGTCTCTCATCTCCTCCTCTGTCCTCCATTGATTTTATTTTATTTTATTTTATTTACACCTGCGCAGTGCGCAATGATGGGCTGGCCGAGTGGCCAGCCATGTGGGAGTGGACAACCATGCAAATTTTTGGAGCCATCCCACCAGTCGCATGGCCACTTGGCCATGGAGACTTCTGGGATGTGCCAAAAAGCCCCCTAAAACCTGCCCTAGCCCTAACCCTAACCCTTGACTCCGTACCCATACGTCACAGACTGTCTTCTTAGTGGGTCAGAGAGGCACCCAGAGGTGCAACCCACTAGCCCACCGTAACCTTACCCGTCACTAGCCTAACCCTAGCTCTTGCACTAAGCCACCTTAAAGCCAGATCTACTTGCTTGCATTGCACTACACGCAGCAAGTACAATTCCCTTCTGTGTGAGACATGGTGGTGCCAGAGCCTTGTGAAGGGCGGGTATGACCCTATCATTCTCACACTGGTCTCACGTCTGCACATTCTGTTATGCAATATCCATATGGCTATTGCATAGCATTTTGCAGCCGCAGCAGGTGAGGAAGGGAGACCCCCATGTAGAGGGGTGTCTCTTGGAGCCTGCTTCCCCTTCCTAGTGGCAGGAGGCACCCACGGGTGCCTCCAGGAGCCCACTTTCCCTTTATAGCGGGCCAGAGGAGGCACCCACCCCACAGAGGTGCCTCCAGGAGCCCGCTCCCCCCCCAAAAAACCAGTACTAACGACAACGAAAAAACGAAAAAACAAACCGACTAATTTTTGCGAATTTTCGCGAAAACCGGAAACGACCCGAAACGGGACCGGCCTGACTAACGACAACTCGAAATTTTTTTTTTTCAAGTCGTGCCCATCTCTACTTACAAGCGCTACAGGAATGCAATGTCTTCTACTCATGCTGCAAGCACTGCCTAGCCATTACCACCAACAGCTGATAAATTTATTGACTATGATTTTTTCTAATCATCCCTTGAATTGAAAGGATGGCTCTTGGGGTAGCAGGTTCTACAATTTACTCTTGTTCTTCCTTTTGTCTGTCCATTCAGCCAAGCTGGATGACCCTGAGTTCTAATATTCTGCAGGAAGAAAACCCTCTTCTTGGCTAGTCTCTCCATACCATGCTTTTAACTGTACACATCTATCATGTCACTACTTAATGTTTGATTCAAAGCTAAGAAGCCCTAGACATTGTTTGCCTTTCCTCGTTGGGACATTGTCCTTTTGAGAGAGAGAGAGAGAGAGAGAGAGAGAGCAGCCAGACACACTATGTCCTCTATCTTGTTGTTTTGCCCATAGCATTGGTCAAGCATAGAATTTATGGGCAGAACTCTGATACTACCCATTGTACCCCTTCCAACAGTTTGGAAAAGTCTGTTTACGCGAGCAAGGCTATTGTTGACATTTCTACCAACAGATTGCAGAAAACGGTAGCATTTCAGCGGTGAAAGTGGCGTGATTTCCTTAATTGCTTTTTTCAGAAACAGCAAAGACTTTAAAGCAGGCACATTTGTACTTTTCATTATTTGCAGGTTACATTTGCACATTTCAGACTTTTTAAAAATCTCCTTTGGAGCTGTCACACCCTTTTATCTATTCCCAGAAGACAATGATGCATGCAACAGATATGAATAATGTTTGTAAATGGAGGAGTACTTTAGCTTTTTTGGAAAACATTTGTTTTTGTTTTAGTGTCTATCCCCTTTGTTACCTGCAGCTGTTTCATCAGCCATCTGTTCTTTGAAATGTCTTTTCCTTTTCATCCCATGCTAATCTGCGCTAACTCTCTGAGTATGCTAGTTACGGATAGCTCCGAACATATGCTCGGCATCTTCTTTTTAATTTCAGTCTTCTCTATGGCATGCTAAGTCATGTCAACTTACAACCCAGATGCTTCTTGAGAGGCACTTCTGAGATGATGTGGACCCAGTGAGAAAACTGGCACTTCTTTTCTTCAAACAGCAGTCCCATGCCTCCTTAAGTATGAGTTATCCAATTCTTCAGAGGTTCAAAAATATTTCCCCACCAGGGAGCTGCTGCTTGGAATCCACTATCAAAACTTCTTCCAGTCTTGTGACCATAGCCTACACTTAGCACTCACAACAATTTCTAAGATAATTATTTTACTGATATGTAGGGTGGCCATAAACTAGTACAGGGACAACTAACAGACATACATAGCAGAGTTCCAACACCATTAAAAAAAAAGAATGAAGCTTTTGGTTGTAGAAAACACTATTGAGATCAAACACAATGAGCTGGTTAATCCTATCCCCTCTGGTGACTTCGGCACCCAGAGATCACCCTGCTCAGCAGCTTTTCCAGTAGTCTGTAAAGATGAAGAACAGAAAATTAGAAAGGAAGCTGGAATGGCATGATGTATTCATATTTTGGAATAAAATATAGAAGAAATACCTCATTAAACAGGGGAGTTTATTTTAAAGCATTTGTTTTAGCTGAAAGTGCATGTGGCAACAGATGTATAAAGCTCTTCTTTTCTTACAGTTTCATAGAGAAGGACATTTCAGCAACTCAACAACAATCCTTACCTTTTAACACTTTTCTGTTCAACACTTAAAGACAAAAGAGAGAGAAGGGGAAAACCAGTCATTTCATTGAAATGGGCCTTAAATTGTATAGTTGGTTAAGGATTATTCAGCCAGATAAGGTTGAAGTTTACTACTATAGACAGAAAGATAGACCTTCCTGGATGAGAACAAAGATAGTAACAGACTTCTGTTACTTTGTCAGTTAGCACATAAATTCATTTCCCCAAAAATCTTAGGGTGATGGTCTTTTTCTGAATTGGTATATTTCTGGAGCCACCAAACATACTTCATTGATTGGTATATTTCTGGAGCCACCAAACATACTTCATTGATTTGGGCTTAATCCATATCACCTATCTTTCAGCATAACAAGGACTACTAATACACAGAAAGAATGGAAAGGTGAAGGTCAACTTATTTAAATTAATTGAAAGGTGACCATATTCACCATTCTCCTGTCATGCGTAAATTAGGCTAAAGTGAAAGACCCAAATGATTTTAGCCTATAAAATATGAAAGACATGGCAGCTCTTTGATGATTATTGCACATTTCAGTAGCTTTAATATGGCACAATCCCAAACAGAGCTACAACCATTCAAAAATCCAATAATCACTCTACATTGCTGTGGGCTCCACAATTTGATTGCTAGTCTGAAGTTCTGAACCTGTTCTTTTATCTTGAAGTAGAGACGGGAAACAATTAGAGATGGGCACAAAATGAAAAAACGAAATACTGTTTCATCATTTCATTAGGTAAAAAAATTACTTCGTTACCTAATGAAATGGTAGGACGTGTTTCATTTCATTTCATCATGAAACACCATTTTTCCCTTTAGAACAAAATGATTTATAGAGGAATCAATGTCAGGGGATCTCAAGATCTTCCCTGAAAGCCCCCCAAATTTGTAATGGTTTGGGGGTCAGGGAGTTGACTTATGAAATTCCAAAGTGGCTGCCCCTAGGAAAAAAATTGGAATTGGAAGCCAAACCGTGGCAGTGCTACACGCGCCTACTCCTTGACTTCTGAAGTTCCGATTCCAGTAGAAAGATTCTAATAGATAGAGTCCAACAGAAAGAGTGTGGATCACCATAAACCACTTCTGGGGCGTCCAACAGGCCCAGGAAGCCTGTCAGAGGCCTGTTCAGAGCAGTGCCAGGCCTTAGGTAAGTGTAGGAGGCACCAGATAGAACCCCCGCAGTCCAAAAGCAACCCAGGGTCCACAGAGCATGGATTTTCAATTATCATGGATCGGTCAGGTCCCTAATGTCCACAATAGGCAGGGGATGACTGTACATACATACATACTTACATACATACATACATACATACATACATACATACATACATACATACATACATACATACATACATACATACATACATACATACATCAAGTGGATCAAACTCAGGTGATGAGCAGAGTCTTGATTGCAGTACTGAAGTTTAACCACGTTGACACAAGGTTTCTACAAAATAGAGAGGAACAGTATTCAGGTGACTCCTCCCTTTTCTTGAGAAGATACCAGACCCTCACCTTTTAACTTCCCCCTTTTAAAAGGAGGAAACTATTTTTATTTATTTATTTATTTATTTTTGATTTATATACTGCAACCATCTAGCAAAAAAGCTACTCTGGGCGGTTTACAAGCATTTACAAAATATAAAAACAGATTAAACAATTTAAAATAAAAACAAAAACTAAACAATCAAACCAAAGAATCAAATCATAACAATAAAAGGAACAAATAAACAAATAAGCACAAATACAAAAAATCAAAATGTTTAACATTTCAAAATAAGAACAAATGAAAAAAATAACTAATAGAAAATTTTCATAAGGCAGGGAAAATGACAGTGTCCCATTTATATAAGTTGGTTGAATCAGAATAATCAGGGAAGGCCAACCTATAAAGCCAGGTTTTCAGCAGTTTCTTGAAGGCTTGTAGTGAGGGCACCAGGCAAATCTCTTGGGGAACCTCATTCCATAGATGAGGTGTGACCACCGAGAAGGCTCTTTTCCTTGTTGATGTTTTCTGGGCATCCCTCGGGGTCGGTACCTGCAGATAGCCCGTCTGGCTTGACTGAGTGATTCTGGCAGTTCTTTTTGGGAGGAGCTGTTCTGTCAGATACTGAGGGCCCAAACCGTTTAGAGCTTTGTATGTTAATACCAAAACCTTGATGTCAATGCGGTAGCGAATAGGCAGCCAGTGCAGAGCAGCCAAGACAGGGGTAATATGCTGGCACCTTTTTAACCCTGGGGATGGGCATGAAATGAAAAACTGTTACAAAATGAAAAACTTACAAACTGTTTCATAACTTTTAAAAATGGTTCCCCTGGGTCCTAGAGGCACCAAATTTTGGTTCCAGGGGAGCCATTTCACATAGTTAACGAAATGGTTCATTTTTTAAAAAACTAACCACAAAGTTTCATTTTGTTACAAAAAACTGTCTGGCGTTTTGTAAGCTTACAAAATGATGTGTAAGTTTACAAAAAGACAAAGGAGTTTCATTATTTGTGAGGTGCCCATCCTAGAGGAAACCCCAAAGGGGTCACCTCCTTTGGTGTTATCCCGTTTGGAGAGAACAACTGGTACTATAGTTTGGTAGCAGCTGGTATTAGCAGGCTTTAACTGGAGAAAAATGGACTCAGTGGGGCTGGTTCAGTAATGAGATATTCTCCTAAGGCCACATTGCCTGTGCAGAGATTGGCAAGCTGGAACTGTAGCTGGTTAAATGTTATATAGTCAGATTGCCTTTCCCTGTTTTGAAGCTTTCTCTTTTCAGCTGGGACATAGAATATCTTTCGTCTTGTCAGTGTGGTTGGCTGGCTTAGACTATCGTGTGGTTATAATGCATTATGAGAGCCCACAAAGACCAGTTATCTGTCTGGCTGGGTTTATGGAGACCGGTTGTATAAGCCTGGAAGGAGTGATACTCCCTTTGATCTGCCTTTCAAACTTTGTGGCTGAAATCATGCCGTTTACTGTTCCACGGGAGCAAGCTTATTGAATCAGTCAGGATTTGGTGAGTCAACTCCTCCAAGGGTCCCATTGATTCAAATTGGCCTACTTTAATTGCAATTTTTGTGCTGAAGTGAATTACAACCACCGTAGGCCCGTTTGAATCAATGGATCTTACAGATGACTTGACTCAGAAAACTCCCCACTGATTCAATGGGCCTACTCTACAATTACTTACTATGTTAAGCAGCAAGTTTTCAGCCATTGTTTGCTGCAGCCGACTTTGGTGGTACCCTCCTTTGTGCCATAATGGTTTTGCAGCAGTTCATTCCGCACTTTGCTTGCATTGAGCCTTCAGCTAACTTCTAATTCCTCCTTCCAAAAATAAAATTTGCCTGCTATCATCTGGGTGATGAATTAGTCTGGAGAAAACTTCTAATAATCCTATGAAGATCTTGCATATATATTCCACTTCCTACATAAAAACAGAGTTTAAAGTACTTTCTATACATCTTTTCATGTATACTTGCAATAAACTGTGTCCAAAATACCCTTGATAAATAAATGCCATCATTAGAGTTAAGTGCTAATTAGTGTGTATTGTAATTAACTGTCACCTAATGAATTTGCTTAAAGTTGTCTCCTTAAAAAGTCAATTAAATGCTTGAACAGATCTTTCTGTGTTTAATAAACAAACAAGGATGATTCATTTATTTTCCAACTCTCTTTTCAGTAATAACCTAGCTTCTGTTTTTAATCTCCTTTATTAAACATCTGCAATTAATAAGTGTTTTTATCTCAGTTGTGTTTTCATTCATGCAGTCACAGTCCTTACAGATCATATTTCTTCATACAGCTTAGATAGTTTTGGTGGAATAGTACAGGTGTAGCAGAAGGAGACTTTCAGTAAAACCACATTGCTAAATTGATTGCAGCTGGAAGTATATTAATAGATAGAATTATATACATCTACAAGTAATTGCAAAACAAAATGTTTGCTCTGACTAAAGGGAATAAATAGTGATAAACCTAAATAAATTAACACAAATATTTCAATTTTTTTTTTAAAAAAAAATTCCCCCCATTTTCCTCTAGGTCTTGTTGCCAGATTGCTGAAGTCCAGGCAAGTTGTATGATCAAAGCAACCAATAATAATAATAATAATAATAATAATAATAATAATAATAATAATAATAATAATAATAATAATAATAATAATAATAATAATAATAATAAACTTTATTTTTATGCCGCCTTTCTCCCTGAAGGGAACCACTACCCTCAGTAACCATCAATAGTTTAAAATAACATGCTTGTTTGCACAGCCATGCATTGTATGGATCATAAAACATAAACAAATCTTAATGTCTAGATGGGAAAATCTACCATACTCATACCTATCCCTATTCAGCATCCCATGCATTCTTACAAGGGCAGCATCTTTCTGACAGGAAAACTATAATTCATTAAACCTGCTCTTGTGGCAACAGGAACAAGTGCCAGATCCCCCTAATATCTTCTTAACGTGTTCCCATTGAGAGGGATGAACTTAGGAAAATAGATCATGAAGTCAAAGGTGGATGAGGACAACAAGCCCCACCTCTCTCCTCCACAGTTTGGACAGTCAACCCTACTGATGATTTCAGGGGTAAAAGGTTGTTCAGTCAAGTAGGAATTTGCAAGCTTCTGTCACAGAATGGACAAAGAGGAATCCACCCCTGCATGAATCTTGCTCTGGACAGTATCAGGGTCAAGTAATGTCATACTTTTCTCTTACATGTTAAATTCTAGTGGTAATATTCAGATCCCAATTCTCTGGCATCAGAATGAGTCAACTCAAATAGATCAAAGCAAGTTGGGGGTCATTTTAAACTGATAGAGATTTATGTTTTATTTAATCTTTTAATGAGCCATGCACAATGATAACATGCTACAGTATTCATCCGTTATACTGAACACATTGTACTGTATTCATGATATACAGTAATTGGCATGCTGTTAAAATCCCTCTCCCCCCACGCCCAGTCCGCCACTAGTTTTGGATAATGGGTATTTTCTGCATGAAGATCAATACTTTGAGTAGATGCTCATTATTCACTTTCTAGAACTGATGTGAGAAAACCATTGAATTTTAATAAGTAAATGACTTTAACAGAATTTTGAGCATAGATAAAAAAACAAGCTTTCATGTTGCAATAAGACAATGCATGGACTATTGTTAAAATACCATATAACTTAAAACAACAGGCACACATGAGTTTAAAAGATCTTTGTTCCCAACAAAAGAAGGGCATGTTTAACAGCATGAATAGTAAAATATCTTCCCATCATTATTGTTCTTCATCAATAACATTATCTAATTAAGTCAATGCATTGTCTACTGGAGCTACCTTAGATGGTTGACACTGAATTTTGGCTTTCATTATACAGTTTAACTCTTCAAGGATTTATATTTTCTACTAGAGATGGGTGTTTCATTTCAGAAGGGACTGGTAAAGAAATGAAACATGCCAGCACAGCTGTTGTTTGGAATCCAGTCCTACCCTCCAGAACAAAATCAGCCACTGTCTTACCTTGCTGTAGTTAGCACTGGGTGAAATTCCAACCAGGAAGCAGCCTCCAAGGCATCATCTTTCCCATTCCCTGGCAGTGGCAACGATAGGCATCATCCCATCTCCCTGTCTGATTGGCCAGCGCCAGGGAGAGGGAAAGTACTTTCTGCCTGCACGCCATCAAGTAATTAACATCCCAGCTCATTCCAGCCTGTAGTTAATCACTTAAAAAAAACAAAAGAAAAGTTACTCACAAGTTTTGGAGGAAACAAAGCCCTTTAAAGCTGTTTACATGTTTTGATAGTATGGAGTTCTATTTTTTAGCTGCTCATCTCAAGCAACTCTAAATGACATCTCACTTTGCATGTTTTCCAACACTGCACAAAATGCAACACACTGAATTTCGACCCCCTCCCTTGCTGTGAGATGAGGAGCCTTGCATAATTTTGTTCATTTTACTTGCAGAAAAGTTGTGCATTTCAAACTTGCGTGTTTTCCAACACTGTACATTTCCCCAAAATTGAAATCCCTCCCTCGAAATGCACAACTTTTCTGCAGGTAAAATGAACAAAATTATGCAAGGCTCCTCATCTCACAGCAAGGGGTGGGTGGAAGAAATTCAGGGTGCTGCATTTTGTTTTAATGAACCCTTGAATCTGTATTTGCCCAGGTTTTATACCTTAGTTTATCCGTTCTTATAAGTATTCTTTTCATTTTTCAAACCAGGATTTTCAGGAGAAAGCAAAATGGCAGGCAAACCAATACATCCCTCACCAAATCACCTCACCATGAAATATGGTTTAAACAATATAGCTGGTTTTAAGGTAAGTAAAATAGCTGAGTCAGCAATATAGGCTGTGCTAATATCAAACACTTGGGCAACAGAAGAAGCAGATATCCCATGACATTGAAGTAGTTTTATACTGCATTTCCAGTCTGTAAAATGACCCCCAATTTTCCAACCCAGATTTACAGTTCCACAACCACACAATTCTCTCCTTGGTTTACTTCTGCGTATAAGATGGACCACAATTTTTAGTCTAACAATTTTAGACAAAAATATAATCTTATACAAAAATATAATCTAATGGTGGTAGATCGCATTTTTTTCTCCTTCCCTTTTTTGATGCCATTTTATATGCCATGTTTTCATTGATTTTAATGGTCTTATTGATTGTTTTTTTTTTATATATGTTTTGTGTACTTGCTTTGTGTGGATTCCTTTGTTGTGTACCACCCAGAGTTCCTCTGGAAATTTGGGCTGTATAAATAAATAAATAAATAAATAAATAAATAAATAAATAAATAAATAAATAAATAAAATACACCGAAAAATACTTTAATTATTTTTCCCCTCTATGACAAATGCTAAGGTTTGTTTATATGAAACAGACCACTTTTTATTTATTTCCCTCTTTTTTGAATCATAATAAACCATATCATTTACAGGTATTTTTCAAAACAAGTTTACCACCCACTGCAAATCTTTATATATGGCATTGAGTACAGATATTATTTGAACATTAACAATCTCAGTTCAAAACAAATTGTGTTGATATATATGTGTCTGTGTGTGTGTTTGTCTCTCTGTTGTATATTTGTATATTTTCTACACACAAGTATGACTTCAATTGTTTCCAAGGAGAACATAGGGAATACTTTATTAAAATTAGTTTTATCTTAATTCCTACCAAAATGACTTTTACTTTCCAAAACTTTGTATATTTTATACTGGCATCATCATCATCACTCATTATTTTCTGTCTTCTGTTTAAAATGTTTCTCTCATCCTATATAATGCAAAGCAGTTTTTCCTATCAGAAGACATTGGGGATTTCCCCCATTTATATATTGTGCTTTCTGTTTTTTGTCTTCCACTCAGAAATTACTTCTAAGGACAATAATTGAGAGGGTGACTTGACAATAATAGTATTGGTCTTTTTTTCCTGGGCAGTTGATACTAGCAAAGGTAATTCTCTTTTCAAAGTAATCCTCCAGAAGCCAAGTTGGGTATCTAATCTTCTGCTCGCAGGCAACTGGAAATGCACTGGTGGTTTCAATCATGAAAGAACAAAATAAATTCTATTTACCTTTTTGATATGGTCAATACCATTCGTTCAAAATATACCCACTTGGGACTCTTTCATTCCAAGCCTATGCTCACAATTTCTTCAGACACATTGTACTACTTACAATATAAGGTTTTCAATAAGGTTCCCTCTGTACTATAGCAAGCTGTGAAACAATGCTATCACTATTGCAAATTTTTATATAAAGAGGAAATGTCAAATTACATGAATTTTGGTGTTGGAAACTCTTGGTTTTCTATACCAAGTCAGTGTGACAAAACACTTGCTGAACATGTGTACTCAAAGTACTAGAGGTTTAAATGCACCACAACCTCTAAGTTCATCAACATGTGCAGATCTGCAAGAGTGGGTGATACCTTTTATTGCGCCACTAAAACATTAAACGAATTGCAGATGCGTATGAAATTCACTTCCTCGGGCTAAGCACACCTTCCTCAGTCCAAACATTATTTCATGTTTGTGAGAGATGAATCAGATCTTCTTGAGGCTGGTCTCCCTAACTTTTTTTAGTCATGACCTTTTGACCTGAGACCCTGGCCACATTTGCATAAAATGGCATTTTTAATAGAAAACACAGCAAAATGATTTTTCAGAATATAGCTGTAACTAAATCTTTAATTTGGTGGTTGTACTTGGATCTGGACAACCAGCTTCAACACTCCCCAGAACATTCCCTTAATGGGCTCCAGGAGGTGAATACAGAAAGGGTGGGTTAAAATTGGGCTCCCTCCACCCCAAGATGATAGACAAGTAACATCTTAGTATTGTGCTGTTCCCTTTACACTTTTTATTTTTTTGTTTTCCTTATTTTTTATTATATTTTATTGTTTTCTATACCAAGCCACTGTGACAAAAGATTTGCTGAACATGTGGACTCAAAGTACTAGAGTAGTGTAATATTACACTACTTTTGCTTTGTATTTTGTATTATTTGTCACTATTTTTGGCTATTTTCTTTTTTGTTAACTTTATGCTTTTCTGTGTTTCCTGGTGGGTTAATGCCCACTCTCTTTTTGTTTTTTTCTTGGTTAATTTTTCACTTTGTACTCTTACCAAATAGTGGATAATGGCCAGTTAACTTAAGATTGCTTCCTGTTGATCAGAACAAGGTTGCACATGGAGGTTTTATTTATTTATTTATTTATTTATTTATTTATTTATTTATAGACCACCCAACTTGGTCTATAAATATAATAAAGGAACTCTGTGCAGTGTACAACATAAAATGCATAATAAAAATGAAATAAAATATAAAAAGACAATAATAATACAAGATGGTGGCAAATAAACCAGATGGTCAACAAACAACAGAATCAGCAGACATTTAAACTCCTTGGTCGCCAAAAGTGGCCTTAAAGAGCCAAGTTTTTAGCTTCTTCCTAAAGGCTGAGAGGGGCTCCACAGCCATAATTCCACCATGTTGGGCCTGCCATTGAAGAAGCAGGGTTCCGGGTACAAGCCTTATGAGCCTCCCGGGGAGTGGCAACTCTGAGCGAAAGGGCCTGCAATGTTCTGGTGGGCCAGGCTGAAGTTGACCTTAGGATGATATGCTCTGCCAGATATTCTGGACCCAAGCCTTGGAGGGTTTTGTAAATCAAAACCAATACCTTGAAACTTATTCAGGAGGCAACAGGTAGCCAGTGCAGATGAGACAGAATGGAGGTGATGCAGTCATATCTTCCCACACCAACCACCAATCTGGCCACCACATTCTGCACCCGCTGCAGTCTACAAATAAGGTTCAAGGGGAGCCCCATGTAGAAATTGTTACAGTATTCTGTCCTCAAGATAACCAGCACTTGCTCAACCGTCCCATCAAGGTACAGGCATACCTGGGAGAGCAGCCTAAGTTGGTAGAAGGCTGCCCTGGAGACAGCAGCCACCTGGGACTCCAGGGGCAATGCCAGATCCAGGGTGATGCACAGACTCCTCACTCCATCAACCAGCTGAAGGGAAATCCCATCCAAACTGGGAAGAGGACTACAATACCTGTCCTACCCCCAAGAAACAGTAGTCTTCTTGGGGTTGAGCTTAAGCATGTTAGTTTGGGTCCACTCTAAAACTGCATTCAGGCAGTGACCAAGGGTCTGCACAGCCTCAGTTGCAGAGGTGGAAAAGGAGAAATAGAGCTGTGTATCATCAGCATACTGATGGCCGCAAACCCCAGATTTCGGAATGACCTCATATAGATGTTAAACAGCATGAGGGAGAGGTAGGTGACCCTTGAGGCACCCTACATAAAAGGGACCAAGGAGCCAACAAAACTCCACCCAGCCTAACTCTCTGGGCATAGCCCTGGAGGAAAGAAGGGAGCCAGCACAGAGCTAGGCCACCAATTCCCACCTCTGTTAGCCTTCCCAGGAGGATACTGTGGTCAATTGTGTCAGAGACTGCAGACAATCAAGGAGGACCAGCAGGGTAGAGCAACCCCTGTCATCCCCCCCCTCAACAACTTTACCATTGTTGCTCTTCTCTCCTTCACTTCAGTTGGGTATCCTATGTCCCTTTAAGATCACCTGCTGCTGTCCTCTGCCATTTTTGTCCTTGAGATTAGACTACTGTAGTGCTCTCTACATGAGGCTACCTTTTGAGGCTAATGTAGAAACTGCAGCTGTTGCATAACTTTGCAGCAAAACTATTAAAAGGTACACATAGATTCTAACACATTAGCTCTGTTCTGGATACACTGCACTGGCTCCCAATGCATTTGCACATTGACTTTAAGGTCTTGATGATAACATACAAAGCCCTAATAGGTTTAGGTCCTCAGTATCTGTCAGAACAGGTCCTCCCAAAAAGTAATGCCCGGATCACTTGTTCATCTAAGGCAGATCAACCGAGGCTCAGAAGACCATGCAAAGAGTCATGCCTTCTCAGCAAACACCTTGCAGTTATGGGACTACCTGCAAGGCAACCAATGATGTAGTCATGACATGACATGGCGTGAAACCCAACTGGAATTGTTTGAGAGCATCAATATTCTCCAGGAGATCTTGAAGCTAATCTACCCCCATCCTCTCCAAGATTTTGATCATAAAATATTGGCAATGGGTCTATAGTTCTCAATTGTGGTCTGACACCAAGTCTGTTTCCCCCCAAATAGGCCTAATGAATATCTCCTTGTCGTATGAGTATTCTGATCACACAAGCATTACCAAACTAACCAGCTGGTGGGATGACCCTGAAACCTGTTCAGCAGGGGAGCAAATAAAACCACTCCTAATTTGTTTGTAGAGGGTACAATAAAAAAATTCAGGAGGCCCAGATCTGCATGGGCAGAGTTTTTCATGACATTTTTGTTTGTTCAATTTATGTATCACACTCATTAATATCACTGCACTACTTGGAGCTGTTCACCTTAATATACAGAGACATAAAAATAATAAACTATAACCATTTAAAAAAACCACCTATATGGCACAGAAGCAAAACAAAAACCAAACAAAAATAAATCATGAAAATGAAGAGAACAAGAACATTATCTATTCCATTCTGAGTAACACAACTCGGTGTTCAACCAATCAAGTCTCCAAAGGTTTCTTATCTTACAGTGAGTGGCCTTTAAAATTATGCTATTTGGGTAACAACACCACAAGAATTTAGATAGCATATTTAACCTGTTGAGCAGACGGACCATTGATTGTGTTGAAGTGTATCATTTAAGATAGTACCATGAAGGTAGAATCAAATCTGTTCTGCTTTACAGTTACAAATAAACTTTGGATATATTTTGCTTTCCAGCTGGGCTCTTCCTCCAAGGCTCAAATGAAGAAAACTCTGACAGCTTCTCTTGCTTCTCTGCTACCTTTATGAATCTTCAATTAAAAATGCATGCAATGTGAAATGTATGAAGTGATCCCTTAAGTTGGGGAGTCTATTGAGATGACTTTATTTGTGCAGGCACTTATTTTATTTATTTATTTATTTATTTTTGTATTTATATCCCACTTATCTACTACATGTAGTACTCTAAGCGGCTAACAAGGGCAATAATGCCAGATCAAACACAATAAAATACATCAAATATAAAGCAAAAAATAACATAAAACAGTAAGACAACATGACATATAAAATCCTACTGCATCCCAGCATGCGGAGGAACGGATCCTAACAAATAAAATTAAAATTAAACACACCTTAGAAAGCAGTCAAAATTTGATAGCAATGACGATGGCGGGAGGGGGAAAAATAAACTAAAAATCGCCAAAGGCCTCTCGGAACAAAAAAGTTTTTAAAGCTTTCCGAAAGGCCTGCAGGGACTTAAGAGCTATGCTGAAGTGTTCTAAATTGTAACTGAAATTTGGCAGGTTGCTCAGGCAACAAAAACATGCTTATTCTTAATATCCCAAGAGCAGAGTTGGCTGGCTTTATGTTCTCATTTGGCACAGAGATGTCACATGAATGCCCCCCATATGTCAGTTCTTAGAGTACTCATATGATGATTAGATGAAATCCATGAACAAGATCTCCAGCCTTCAAATGTTTTTGATATAACAAGGGGCACATGAAAGTTCTGTACATTTCTTCTCTCATAAAAGCTGAACCAGCAGGGGCAAAATTAAAATGGAAGAGTGGAATTAGCTACTTGTAAAGTAAAGTAGAACAAGGCAAATGAAATTAAGATGAGTAGCTGTTGTTAGAATGGTTAAGTTAAATCAGAAAGACTTGGGAAAATACTTAATTAGAAGAAAAGGGAGCAGCAGAGAGTAAAGTTCCAATCCAGCTAATTAATTTCTTTAACCGTCTTCAATTACAGGGCTCCAACTACTAAATGCAGAAAGGGAAAAGAATACATCCATCAGCTACTTCATCATGACAGCATCACCTTTTACAGAACAAACTTAGGCTAATGCATTACTATTAATTGTGAAACCAAGCCAAATTCATTGCAGTAATTTGGCTATTAGGGAAAATTAACACAGCAAACTTTTAAATTTATTTGAAATAATTTAGTTTATGTAGTTTTATGCTGCTCAATGCTTTTGTTTTAAATCTTAGTGTGGCTGGAAATCAGTGGTTTAATTCAGATCAATACTTGACCTATCTTGAATTTAGAGTATGCCATGATACCTCCTTTTCTAATTTTCAGATCAAAGTTGTCTGCACAAAAACAAGTCCTACTTTTAACAATAGTGTATCTAGAGAGGGCATGTCCAAAGTCCGGGCCAGGGGCCAAATGCAGCCCAGTTTAAAAATTTGAGTGGTCCTTAGCCTCTTCTCTTTGCCAGCTCAGCATATTATTCAGTCCCGCCAGTTGGCCCTTCCCTGTGCTGGCTAGAGACGTCAGCTTGCAGTTTTATGGTTTGTCTGCCCTCCCTGCCTCCGTCCATCACCTCAGCCACCCGGCCTAACTACCCACTCCTGGCTCTGCTGCTGCAGTGTCTTCCCCACCTCCTTGCAAGGGAGGGAAGCATATGCGAGCAGTGGTGCATCTTTGGTGTGTGTGTGCCAATTCCTGGGCTGTGCAACAGCCGCCGGGCTCTTGGGCACCTTGAAACTGGAGCATTTGTGGCTGTTACAGATGTGCACAGACCATGCCCTTTCTCCTCCCTTCAGGCTGAATGGTCGCCCCACACATTTTCACCTCACCAGATCTGGCCCTCCTTGAAGAAAAAAAGTTTGGACACCCTTGATCTAGAGCATCTACTGTGCTAGATGTCAATGAAGTGGCCATAGGCCAGTGTCCGGAAAAGTATCAGAATAAGAAGAAAAATACTTTAAATATCATCAATTTAGATATGGATAAAAAGAACTTCCACAAAGGAATCCAGGAGTGAAATCATGGCAACTCAAGTTCTCTTCTTGTGGGATCAAAACATTTTGCTATTCATCCAAGTAACTTCAGACTGAAGAGCTGAAGAAGCTATTTGGATGAGAAGTGAAACATTTTGATTCCACAAGAAGAGAAGTCCAGTTGTCACCTGGAAGCCTGAGAATCACCACAGACATCTTCCACAAAGGAAGAATTGCAGGTAAGTTATTAGCCAATCCATTTTCGAATTTCAATCTTAACTTTTAGTGCCCTGCTTGTGCTAGATCAAATGTTCTGTTTATCAAAGAAATATATCTTTGTGAAGGCTCAGGAAAACAAACTGGAACCAAAGGAGCCTCCTAGTCTTCATCTATAAATCCACATGTCCATAAGTGTGTTTGGGTAGCACCAGTTGCCCTGAGATGAGAAAAAATAAGAGCCAGAGACCTGTTTATATTTTTATAAGGTTTGTGTCACCTACCACAGACAAGTGTTGTTAGCTGATGAGGTGCCAGAGTGAAGCTTGTGGTTCATGGGTGCTGATCTGATAGCTCTGTGCATTGACCCATCATCTCTATCAAATCAGTAAGGAAGGAGCAAAGCAGCCCCAATCCCTTTAACTTTGCTTTTTGCACATGTAGAACAATAC
The DNA here is from genome assembly GCA_037367245.1 of Phrynocephalus guinanensis. Lineage (NCBI taxonomy): Eukaryota > Metazoa > Chordata > Lepidosauria > Squamata > Agamidae > Phrynocephalus > Phrynocephalus guinanensis. The sequence goes on along the minus strand of CM074741.1, from coordinate 39,334,581 downwards.
TCTGATGGAGGCAATCCTCAGAAAATTGAAAATTCCAGCCCTACAAGAGTCTGTACATATAAAATGCCCCCTTCGAACTACAGTCTTCCCCTGCTATATTGCGGTTCATATACTGCGGTCCCAGTATACTGTGAGACCGCAGTATATGAAGGCAAAGGCTCCTAGAGCAAGCTGTGTGGGCCTGATTGGGGCCTCCTGCACTTACCCCAGGCCTGATGCTGCCCCAGTCAGGCCTCCGATGGGCTTCCAGGCCCATTGGAGGGCCCAGAATTGTTTTCTGGTGAACCAGATGTGACTTGCAGTAACATAGATTTTCCTTTATCATGGGTCAAGTTGGGTCCCTAACCCCCGAGATAAATAGATTACTGTATTGCTGTTTACCTGAAGAGAGTTTTGGGTGTGTGTGTAGGGCTTGCTGTTCCCTTTTCCCACACACAAGACCAATTCATCTACTCCAACACTTTATTGAATTGTGTTGTCTGTCTGTCCGTCTAGTTTTGTCTGTCTGTCCGTCTAGTTTGAAAGAGTCTATTTAGGTGCAATTAGACAACACAAAGTGTTATAAAGTGACCCACATTAGTTTTAAATTCTCGTTAATACAGGCTACCTGAAAGTATATTATAGTGGATATAGTGCACTTTAGTGTACAAAATTACAAAGCATAGTGTCCTGGCCCATGTCCATATCACACAAGGGATTAAAATATTCACTTAAAACTATTCTGAAAGGAAATTATATTTCACTTGCATGTGGAGGTTCATTGGAAACATATTGATTTGGGTTATGGTGCATTATCATTTCTTATGATTTTAGGAAATTTCCAGGCAATTGCTATCATTCAGATATACAGCATTCTAAAATACTTGGTAGGGTGGGCAGGTGTCAACAATAGTGCTACTTGTTAAATTCAAAATTAAAAGGTAAACTAGTTCTATTGATTAACAAAGAGTACTAATTAATGATTTCATAAACTTGCAAAATTCTGAGTATTTCAATGTGATTGCAGTTCTTACATGAATATAGTAGAGCAAGGTATAATTCAAAATCATTTATGCAAATTGCTAACAGTGAGATGACAGCCAGAAAACAGTTGGGGAAATGTTACATTATTTCATCTGTCACAATCAAAAGCTTTATAAAAAGTCTCTAAAATGTTAATTGTAGTGTTTCACAGCAGAGAACAAAACCTTTTGAAGAAAATGGCTAAGTAGAAATTGGCTAGGAGTTTCCTACTTTTCAGATATATTTCCCTCCATGTTTTCATGTCTGTGGGTCTGGTTAAAATGCCATTTAGCAGTTGAAGAGATATGATAAAGTCTTTTTTTCCTGCCTCCCCGGGATTGCAAGCATACCACAGAGAGGTTAAAGCAAAGCAAAGTGTTCTGCTTATATACCAACCCATAGCACTTCCAAGTACTCCAGGCCTGCCCAAAGTCCGGCCCAGGGGCCAAATCCGGCCCGTCAGGCCATTCTGAGTGGCCCACAGCTGGCTGGCCAGCCCCTCCCTCCCCCTCCTTCATCCCATTTTTTTTTTAAATCTTCCGCCAACACTGACACTGTCGGGAAGCTTGAGGGGCTTGGCGGGCTGGCAGGCCGGTGAGCAGAAGCTTGTGGGGTGGGTGGGCAAAGGGGCGGGCCACCACCACCAGCACCACCGGGAAGCTTGTGGGACAGGGCGCACACATGGGGGTGGCGTGCAGGCGGGCCACCGCCACTGCCATCACTGGGAACCTTGTGAAGCTAGGCGCATGCGTGCAGTGGTTGGGGCTTATGGGTCAGTGGGTGGGGTGGCAGGGTCAGGGAGCAACCGGCCCCTGACACATTCTCAGCTACCAAATCTGGTCCTCCTTACAAAAAGTTTGGGCACCCGTGAAGTACTCTCTGGGCAGTTTACAGTTTAATCATGCAGGCTGCAGATTGCCCCCCCCCCCCAAAAGCAGGCTGGGTACTCATTTTACTGACCTCAGAAGGATGGAAGTCTGAGTCATCCATGAGCCTTCTACCTGGGATTGAACCCCAGGCTGTGAGCATTGTTTTAGCTGCAGTACAGGCATTTAACCACTGCACCAGGAGGCAGTGCTTCTCAAGTCACACAATACCTAGCTGGTGGGTTTTTAGGCTTTCTGACTCCCACATTGTTCAACCATTCTTTCTAGTCATACTGGATTGATTCACAAGAACCCGCTTACTAATAGTGCCTGCCATCCTTATTTCCCCCTTTTAGCTTTTTGTAACTGTTAAAAATGTGTTTCAGCTTACTTGATGACTCTCTGCCTGTTTGTATATGGATTTTACTCTGCTTTACTCTGTTTTCAAAGATCCCAAGATACAATCAGTTTTAAAAAGTATACAAGTATACATATACACCTAACCAAACCAGTTCAAACAAACTAAAAGTTCTATAAAATCAGAGTGACAACCAAAAGCAAAAATAGGCTCAAACCAAGCCATGATCACTGGGTTCCAAAAGTGCGAGTCAAGATCCAAGGTCTGGTGTCAAAATGGGCTCCACGTTAATGTTTCTCTAATACTTATAAGAGGAAGGTATTTCACAACCAGGGTAGTATTGAAATGAAGATTCAATCCTAGGGCCTATCCAACTCTAATAATATCTTATGCCATCACAGTTTTAGATGTTTTAGGTCATATTATAGCTGTTGGATGTTTTTAAAGCCATAACTAGTATGTCTGTTAATCTTCACTTATTGCATTCATGTGGATAGAAGCACAAATCTTCAGAATATTTCTCTCCAGAAGACAGGAGAGGTTTCGTATATTTTTCTGATTACAAAATCTTATTTTACTGCCCCCTGTAATGAGCTTGCTTTGCTGACAGAGCTTCTTTGCTCTCCCTGAGCAAAATATCATGAGATGGGTCTTTGTGCAACTCATGAGACCTGGAGAGGGAGGGGGAGAAGCACAGTATATAGCAGTGCTCCTCCCAAGCTTTGGCCTCTTTTGAGGCATTCTTCCTTCTCGTTGTGACTCTAACTGGTTGCCTTTAGGGTCTGGATAGGAATTTTTGCCTTGCTCTCAGAACTGAGCTACTAGAGAGTGGTTATTTTCTGCCTATCCGACACTTGCACAGGTGGTAACTTTGGTTAGGTTGGCATTATCATTGGTCACACTGGTGAGTAGTAAACACAAGCATTTGGTGAGTCCTACATTAATACATTCTTGTCCAGTGATGGCAAACCTTTCAGAGACCGAGTGCCCAAACTGCAATTCAAGGCCCACTTATTTTTTGCATACTGCCAGTATGGAAATTTAACCTGAATACAGTGGTACACCGGGTTACAAATGCTTCAATTTCCTGAAGGGTGCTTCCCTTTGGGAAAGCAAGAATCGAAAAGCAGGTTTTTTTAATTTCCCGTGGCCACAGCAAGGGAATTCACCCTTGCTGTAGATTCACCAACACTGTTCTAGCCCATCATGGCACTTCAGAGGATGAGATTACAGTGTCAGGGGGAGGATGAGCTGATAAACCTCCCTGGGCTGGGAGCCACAAGGTAGTGGGACTTAGTGGTCCATAGCTGCACAGTCTTTAAGACCGCAGAGTCATCAGTTGTTGAGGTCCCAAGAGACCTCTTGGACCCGTTATTTTGCACTACAACAGTCCCTTCTGTTGGTTATCTGTTGATGTGTAAAATAAAGTGTGTGTCCAGTTTAAACCCATCTCCTGTGTCTCATCCCTTTATTTTGCCTTGGGAGGACAATGTGCACATGGTATTTGCTCATGAGCCTTGAACTTCATGAAAACATTTATTTTTCTTGGGGGGAAACGTGGCTTTCCTCCACACATTTCCCATCTTCTTCAAGTAAGTATTCCTTGTCAAGTTGCCCATCTCACATTGATTGTGAGGTCAGTCATGCAACTGGTCACACATCAGGGAGCCTGCTGAAGATGGGGGAAGGTATTTTTCTCCTTATTACCTGTTAAGTCAGCTTTACACTATTCCTTGCATTTTTACAAGACTCCTTGATGAGAAAAGGCTTGCATTCTGAAGTAAAAACGTCACATAAGTTGAATGTATTAAGAGAAAGGTTTTCAATGAAGATTGGACAGTTTGCAGGCATTGGTCCAATCCTTAATATTTAGCTCACACTGCAGATATATTGATCTCTTGCAGATGGACTTTCAATGTACGTATTATTGGACTATCCATGCCAGAAATATGCTCAGCATGTGCTCCTAAGCTTTCCAGGCAATTCACTCATTATACCTGCAGAGGAAGGAAGGAACAATAGTAGGACACAACAGAAGGAAAAATCCTCACACACTTAATGTAGTCAGCTTAATGAGGCCCCTTGCAAGATAAAAGAGCACATCTGTTACACATGAAAACAAAGACCCTCCCCCACCCCCACCCCGAACAAATTTTAAGTTCATGGTCAAACACAATGGGATTTATTGAATTGTTATGGTTGTCTGATCTCTAGTTTCATGTTCTGACTCTATACGAGTGCCCATCAAAAAGTGTACATATATTTATAACTCTATACTAAATGTTTAACTGGTTTATTGGTACTTGTTACTAACAGAGGCACTTGTCTGTTTATTCCTGTTATCTTTTGCTAGATGTGTTTTACTCATTTGTCCTTATTATTTGTCCTTATCTCAGTCTGGTCTATTTGCAAGTTTGTTAGAGAAGAAAGAAAAACACTCTATGCCCTAAACATTCCACAGCACCCTTCTATGAAGGTGATGGTTTTATCAATTAGAAATAAGAAAAAAATCAAAGGAGGAGTTTGCCCTTCTCTCCTGGATATATAACAAGAGGTTACCAAAGGTGAGCTGGAGGATTTGCAGGAGTTGTTTGTTGTGATGTGGCATTGTGATCTAGAAGAACAGTGTGAGCATGAAAACATGCTTTAAAGATATTGTTTATGCTGATTAAAAAGGATGAATATTGTGCCTGCATTTCTGGGGTGGTAAATAATCAAGACCTCTTGAAAATGGAAAGGGGATATCCGTAGTAACCATATGAAACTCACAAAAAATGTGAAAATTAGATCAATATGCTTAACGAAGGCACACCATACCCAATTAATATGTTGTGGAAGAAAAATGAAATACAACTGTCTACTTTCACAATCAATTGGTAGAGTGTAGTAGGTGGACTTTGGACTTTCCGTAAAAATGGTTCCGAGCCTTTCAGGTTTTATTTGGAATACACATAGGATTTAGGCAGAAAGTCCCAAGAAAATAACATTCTGTGAAAAGAATTCAAAGGAAACACTTTGCATGGAGAAGCGTAATGCCCCATGGTGTTTCTGTATGGAATGTCCCATCCCTACTTCTCTTTTGAATACTTAGTCTGTGCTAATGTCTGGATTTGTCTCTTTGTCTCGGATTCTGGATGAAGGAATTCTATGTAAATGGATGTGCACAAGCACACGGAATGTATGCCTGTTGAATGCAAGTGCTTTGCCTGCTGGTTCCTGGTCACTCCATTCCTCTCCACCACTACTGCTGTTCATTGCCCCATCTGCTTCTTCTCCTTGTTATGAAATTCACCCATGGGCTTGCCGATCCTTCTCTTTTGCCAAGGAAGGGAACACCCCGACTGGGTCCTCTCCATCCCACAGCATGCCATGGTCTTTTTTTCTAGCTGCAACCATTCCCCTTCAGGATCCCCATTTAATCCTGTTTAATGACAGATTTTTATAAAAAATTTTTACATGTGCTTTGGAGCAATCATTATAGTTTAGATAAGTCTCCTGACTTCTGGACTCAATTAACTAGGAAACTCTGCAAGGAATAGGTACCCAAACAATGAGTCTGTTCTAAAAACAGTGTTATTAAAAATAAAATCAAGCAGGTAAAAGGCAAAAGTAGATAAGCTTTCTTGTTTGGTCAAAAACAAAGGCAAGACATTCAATTCAATAGGCATAAGCCACAGGATAAGAATGAAGCTATTTTGCTACAGTAATACCTCTTAAGACGAATGCCCCGTAAGACAAAAAACTCATAAGATGTAAAAAAAAATCCAGGAATACGGTTGTTTTGCATAACAAAAAATTCCTATGGGATGCTTTACAAGATGAAGATCCATTCTGAATTTTGAAACAAGTATACCCAGGATGCATTTGAACCCCCATAGTTTGTGGAGATTGGGAGGAGTGTTTTCATCAAGTTTTGGAGCCATTCTGGACTTTTTCAGCAGCAGCTTTTGGACTTTCAGAACTTGGAAAGGTAGGGAGCTGAGGTTTCCTTGCTTTCTTTTGTCTTTTTGCATTGGTTTTGATTGCATTTTTGGTGGGAATGACCTGGGGCTTCTACTTTAGAGTTAGTTAGTTAGTTAGTTATTTTTTTGTTCGTTTATTCATTTGTTCATTAGTTGGTTAGTTTGCTTTTCTATTGGTTTTGATTGCACTTCTTGTTTTTGTTTGTTTATTTGTTTGTTTGCTTTTGCATTCTTTTCCATTGCTCTGCAGGTAGGAATGGGCTGGGGTTTCTTGTTTGGTGTTGTCTTTTTATTTTTATTCTTTTTTTTTATTTATTTTTTGCTATTGCATTCTTTTCCATTGCTCTGCAAGCTGGATTGGCTGGGTTTTGTCTTAGTGCTTTATTTTATCCATCTTTCTATTACTTTCCACTGCTCTGCAGGTGGGAATGGGCTGTGGTTTGTCTTGGTGATTTCTTTTGTCCATCTTTGCATTCTTTTCCATTGCTCTGTAGGCAGGAACAACCTGGGGTTTGTCTTGATGCTTTCTTTTGCATTGCATTCCATTGCACGGGGGAGGGGGGGTTCCCAGCTCTGCATGCCTTTAAAGTGAACTTTATAAATAAGTTTGAACAAAAAAGGCCTTTTTGCTTTTAACTGGACCTCTGGAAGGGATTAATCAGTTTCCCATTAATCCCTATAGGAAACTGCATGTCTCAAGACAATGTTATTGTAAAAGGAAACAACTCATAGAACGAATTACATTTGTCTTAAGAGGTACCACTGTATTTCTCTAACTAGAACTGAACAGTGATGATGGCTCTACACTTATGCGGGTGTCAAAGTAAAATTCATTCGCTCATGGAGCTGCCACCACCTCTCTGCTTAGAGAGGTGTTTGACTTTATCTCTCTCCTCATCTCCCATCTCCTTTCTTTCTGCATCCCCCTCAAACTCCCATCTCCCTCTTACTTAAGCTCCTCTCTCTAAGGGCCTGGCCCATCCTTAACCTCAGGGATGTGTGTTCTGCGAAAATCTAGTGACAAGCAGCTTCAAAGAGGGCCTTTGAAGTATGTTAAGGCTGGGTGCCTGGAAGAAAGTTGCCCTGAAGGTATGAAGGAAACTTGTTTAGTGTATCTGCATTTCAGAAGAGGTGGCTACCTAGTAATCTCTCTCCATTTCCCTTTTATATGACAAATGGTGAGCTGTCATGATTCTGGTTCCTATAACAACTTCAAGAAAATTTTATATACTGACCTGGTACTGGCACCCTCCCAACATGGTGCTTTCTTTTACATATTGTTCCTGGTACCCCTGTAGACTCCGTTACTCCATCCTTCTCCATGCTTTTACATACCACTTGATCTTCTTCTCATGCTTAAAATGCCCTCCCTCCCTCCCTCCCTCCCTCCTCCTTTCTTCCTTTCTTCCCAAGGACCTACTTTATAGGCATCTTATGAACTCTTTTAACTGGGATGTTATTCCTGGGTGCAATGAGATTGGTGAATTTTATCAGGAATGTTGTTCCCAAAGTTTTTTTTGTGTTTGTTTGTTTTGCTGGTTGCATCAGACTCATCAAGTTGCATAGGTGTAGTGACTTTGGTTGGGTTAACATACTTGGAAAATTACTATTCCAAGCCTTTCTGTTTCATTCTGACAGGTTTGGGGGTGATAAAAGGTTAACAAAAAGCTGTATTCATTCTGTTTGAAGTCTTGAACCTTGTTTGGATGTTTATCTATTATACTCCGCAATTTGTGGCAGAAAATGTTATTAAGAAGTCACTGTTCTAGCCCATTCTATTCTGTTCCAACTAGTCCCTTTAATCAACAGAATATGAGTCTGCCTATTCTTGGGTGGCATCCAAAAAACAGCTAGTTCTTTTGAGACTTAAGGTGGTGAGCACAATTCCTGGATGGACCCATGTATGTGGTATAGTGATTTGCCCTCTGGAGGCTTAAGATGGTGGTTCAAATATTTTTCAGACTTAAACAGGTAAATGTATAAAGCAATCATAAAAGAGAGCTTCATTGTACAATTTATAAAGGCAGTCTTATACTGTGTTTTTATGCAGCTTCTGCCCTTTTATTCTCACAGGAGCAGTAAATCATCCATAATTACAATAAAGCAAATGAAGCATTGGGGGAACCACAAATGTCAGGTATTGATCTCTGTGCCTTCTGGCCCTTCGTTGCTCTTGTAAACTAGGTTTTTTAAAAAAATATTTTAACTCAGTTTTAATTCATAAAAGAAGCAAAATTGAAGTTTATATTTCCAGATTATGCATGTGAACACACAAGCTCCCACATATTGATCATCTAACTCCTAAATGTTATTGTTTGTTATAGTTGTTGTGAGTTTTTCAGGCTGTTTGGCTATGTTCCAGAACACAGCCAAATAGCCCCAAAAAACTCGCAACTATCATATCCCGGCTGTGAAAGCCTTTGAGAATATATTATGGTTTGTTATTTAATGTTCAGCTCCGCCAGGGTGGACTTTTCAACTTGTATGTATTGGGCTGCATTGGTGGACACCAAACCAAGCCTTTTAGATGAAGAAGGAAATGTAAGAAATAACTGCAGCAAAATACAATATAACACTGAATAACAAATACATATGAGTCTATGAAAAAGGGGCCATACTATCAATAGAGGAGAGGTTATGTCTGTTGTTCCTCTTACAATCTATACCATGGAAGGAAGGAAGCTGCACTGACCGTTTTTCCTCTTCTGCCTGAAGTGGTTAAAGACAACTACTTTTCTGTGCTTCTCCAGTCTTCTAGTGTGGCAAGATTGAGATACTGCTACAGGAAAGAAAAACATTTTAACTGTGCCTAGATAAATGACATTCTTTGGCCATTTACCATTATATCTCTCCCACAAAAACTCAACTATTGTATTCCTTGGGTATTTATATGGATTATAGATGTGCAGAAGAATGACATGTAGTAGAATCTACATAGGGAGATTCAAAATATACAGAAGAAAGTAATTGGTTGTCTTTCATTATTGGTGTTGATAGTATCTCATTAAATCTTATAAGTGTAACTAACATAGTTTTGCTCTTTACTAATCTCAGTTGATTTTTGTTGTCTTTATTTGAATATATTGCAGCTCCCTGAAATTTTCCTCCTACCTCAGTTCCACCCCAATCTGTTCTTTTTCTCTCTCTCCTTTTCCCCAGCCCTCTCTAACACACTTCTTTGTTTCTTTTCATTTCAGCTTCTTCCCCTTCTTACACCATATAAACAACCAAACATCTTGTATTATCACACCAGGAGTATCCCAGGACCAATAACTCAAGTGTAAACAAGGCACTTGTGTGTCATATAATTGCTTCCTTCCACCCAGAAGATTCTACCACTATAGCTCTAAATGCTCTTGGGTAGAAGGAAACAATTACCAAAAGCAATTACTATAGCTCTATAAAAAGGTATATAGCAGTATTTCAAGCAAGCAAGCAAGTCCATATGCTACTGTGCAGAAGGCAAAGCAAAGAAGCAGGCAAGATCACCAGCCATACTGGCCTGGCAGAAAATTCTCTCCTAACCCTCAGTGATCAAGTTAGATCAAGAACACAGATAGCATGTTAGAACAGTAGCCTATAGTCTCAGTTTTAAGCTCCCTGCATGCACCATTACCTCTTCTATTTTTATTTTGCTATCCTTCCTTTGTTAGCAGCAATCATTTCATATTTTAGGATTTTGAACACATTATGTATGTAGGATATATTCGAAACAGCAATTGGCTATTAATCTCTACTCATTGTATCATATGCATACAGTGGTACCTTGTATAAAGGAATTAATTTGTTCCAAATAAAATTATGTTAAGCAAATTTTCCTTTATACAAATTCCCATAGGAATGCATTGAAAATGGAGTAATCCCATTTTTATGTTGTACAGATTCGCCCCATAGGCAATTCTGTTAAGCAAATTTCCCCTATCTCTGGAATTTTTACGTTGTACAAATTTTATGTTATACAAGCTGTGTGTTATACAAGGGTCCACTGTACATCAGTGATGGCGAACCTTTTAGAGACCGAGTGCCCAAACTGCAATTCAAAACCCACTATTTTTTATTTTTTTGCAAAGTGCCAATACAATAATTTAACCTGTACACAGGTGGCTATAAAGAGTCGATGTCAGGTGCCCACAGAAAGGCCTCCGAGTGCCACTTTTGGCATCTGTGCCATAGGTTCGCCATGACTGCATTATATAAATACTGTTGGAAAGTACAAAGCTCCCTCACCGACCCAGATTCTAATAATTGCTCAAGGTCTTTTGATGTCTACAAGAAACATATTAACACAGGATTTATAGAACACGTGAATTGCTTTCTGAAAGGTACATTATATTTGCAGCTGGCACCTGGTGCACATAACAGCTGTCCCTACAGTATCTTTATACCATAACAGTGTTATCCTGGCTACATTTTGAAATCTAAAAACATCTGCTTCTCATTTAATGTTGCACTCAGTTGACTGATCGGCATTACGTGTTACTTTAGACTGTTTCATTTATTATTTATTGTTCACAGATGTGGAAAGTAAACAGAAGTTTTGCATATGGCACCTACGTTACTGGGGATATTATCGATTCACAGAGAGTAAATAACAGCTATTTTAGAATGCCACTTAAAGACAACTTTGAAGCTCGTACAACATACTAATGAATGGATTAAAGGCTTAAAACATCTGAAGTTCTTATTGAAAATCTGTCATTAATGACTCGCTTGCCTAGTGACCGTTTCCAGCAGGCATTGATTTAGAAACATGATGAGCCCCTGCGTTCAGAGTATTGTTCTACTCAAAACCATTATTGCTTTATCTGAAGGTGATGCCAGCGACAAACGAGACATTGGCACCTGTATTATCCTTAGCTGTTGTTTGTATAGCCTTGAGAAGAGGAGAGAGAAGCCACTTCTGGTACTATGAAGAGTAGGGCAGAAAGAATAAGAAAATGTCACCTTGTCAGCTGGCTCTTCTGATAAATCTAAGACACATTTCCACAGCCAGGTTTCAAGAACCTACAAAGTAACTCCACAAGCAGAACTGTGATGTGATGAAATTTGAATTCAGAGAGTGTCTTTTTTCCATTATTTACAAATATAGGCTGCAACTCTGAAATGACTGAATTGGAAAGAACAGTGCTCTGACTAATATGTATTAAATGCACATTATAATAATACCACTGCCCTCAGAACCAGGCCCTCACATTATTAAGCAGAAGCAATGAGACTGCCTCCAAAATCCATCAATCAAAGCCAAACACATTGGGAATAAAATGGGATTTGGTAACTTTGATGGATTTATTTTCCTGGCAGCCTCATTGTTTCTGCTTAATAACATAAGAGGGCTGGTTCTTAGTGGAATTATACTATTATAATGTGCAGTTGTCTAGATGAGATCAATGTCTATAAGAGAGAAAGCCTTTTCAGTAGTAAGAACAGTATATGCCATGTTCTCTAGGAAGGCCTGGAGCCTACAGTGGAGTTTTCTCAGTAGATATGTGCCCATTTACATTTATGGACAACATTTTGGTCTATGACTGTAAATAAACTATTATTATTATTATTATTATTATTATTATTATTATTATTATTATTATTATTATTATTATTATTATTATTATTATTATTATTTGTGGACGACAACACCCAGACAGAATTCTGGGAGTTGCAGTCCACAAAGTCAAATTAGCAGACCTAAAATTTAACCTCTCCTCTTCACCTGACAAGGGCTTTGGTGTTACTTACCCCTGATCATCTTCAAAGTCCCCTGGCATATATTTTTAAAATAATGCTATTGCAGTGCTTCCCTGAAGTCATAGTTGTTTGGAGCCCGATGGGCCATTTCAGTAAATTATGACTTCCAGCATTGAGCCTGCTGGTTAATCTCATGAGAGTAGGGTAGGTGACTGACTAGCAGGACCTGGCCTTTCCGGAGTGTGGAGGATACTGGAATTCCAGCAACCAGATATAGCAGTTGCTTCCACCTCCCTTACATACAGTCTAGAAATGGCTATCCATGAATGCAATATCCTTTGGAATAGTGGAGTGATGCATCAGACTTTGGATTATGGTTATACACACAATGACTGTTTTATTTTTTAAGTTATGGGTTTTCCAAAGTAAAGTATAAATTTATTCACTATTGTTGATAAAACTGATTGGGAGGAATGCTGTCACCTCCAACAATGCAGACTCCCGAGTCTCTGTAGTGCTAAACCAATGTGTTCACGATGATTAGTCCTTGACTCATAAAACTGCTATGTAGCTTTTTGGTATTCACTATTTCTCCTCTCATACTACTTATTTCCTGATTTATGTTTCTATCGAATTTCCCTTCACTAATGTCTTAAGACTCTTAATTAATTCCTAGGTTCCATGAGTCTGTGATTTCAATCCTGTGATGTCCTATATACAAGCACAAAACCAAAAGAACAGAGATGGATTTAGTATTTGTTAAATGTATTTGTCCTTGAATATTCTATTATTTACAGTATGTACAGAAACTAAATGAATGCAAATTTTTATGAAAAAATAATAATTGGAATGTAGCATTTTTACATGAGTAAAAATAGTCTGGAAAAATAGTCTGAGGAGATGAATAGAGAAACTTTATAATTTTAATGAAGAATGGCATTAAACTTCCTCTCTTCCTCCAGATATTGCCTGTTTTTACACTAATTTTTGTGTGCGAATGAAGGACAAAACTGTAAACATTTCTGAAAAGTGTCTTGAAATATATAATAAAACCAAAAACTTCTAAATAGCATTTCTATTTTGGAACATAGAGAAAGGGGGATGAAGGAGTTTGGGTGACCCAAACCACCCCCATTGAAAAATGTTTGATGGCCCTACCACTGCCACTTCTTTGTCAGGTAATGCAGCCATGGTCCCTAGAGATACTCCGTGTAAGAACAAACACCTAATTCGGGTATTTCTGCCTTCATATTAAGAAGTTTAAATGTACATGTACTAGCAAATATTTAACATATCTAGAAGAAAAAGTAAAATTATTTAACATATCTGGAAGTAAAAGCACTAGAGATGGGCACGACCAGGAAAAATTACGTTTCGAGTTGTCGTAGGTTGGAGCTGGCCCGTTTCGGCTCATTTCCGTTTTTTGCGAAATTTTTCAAAAATTTGTTGTTCCGTTTGTCGTTTTTTGTCTGTCGTTAGTACTGGTTTTGGGGGGGCGGGCTCCTGGAGGCACCTCTCTGGGGTGGGTGCCTCCTCTGGCCCGCTACAAAATGGCATGCATAGCCAATTGGATATGCATACCATTAAGTTGCAGTTGCACTGCAGTAGCAGGCAGAGGCACCTCTCTTTCGGGTGCCTCTGTCACTCACTGCCTGCAGTGCACTTGGGCTGGGGAACGAAGTGAGAGAGGACCCCTACGGGCGCCCTGTGACTCACTAAGAAGGGAAGTGTACTTGCTGTAGTGCAATGCGAGTACACATCTGACTTACTGGTTAGGGGTTAGCGCAAGGGCTAGGCTTAGGGTTACGGGTAAGGTTAGGGTGAGTTACTGGGGTGCACCTCTGGGTGCTTCTCTGACCCACTAAGAAGGACAGTGTACTGGCGTATGGGTTAGGGTTAGGGTTAGGGTTCAGGTTCGGGCTAGGGTTAGTGGGCTTTTTATGCCCAACTGGTACATCCCAGAAGTCTCAGTCAAAACCTGGCCAAGTGGCCATGCAATTGGTGGAATGGCTCCAAAAATCTGCTTGGTCCACTGCCATGGCCGGTGTAAAAAAATACATTGCAGGTGTAAAAAAATAAAAATAAAATAAAATAAAATAAAATCAATGGAGACGTTTTGTTGCAAGAAAAACCCACTGCTGCTACTGAAAAAATTCAGGCAGTTTTAAAATAGCTAATTTTCACATGTTTCTGTGGTGCTTTGGTGTGGTTTTGGACCACGCGATTTCAAAATAAATATTGAAGTCGCCCCATTTGGATCCCCCACCCGCACCACATGGCATGGTGAGTTGGCGAGACAACGAGGATGCACGCAGCCCAGGGCAGGAGAGGGGGGGAGACCGGGGACCCCCCCCCCGAAACCACCGTTCTGGTAGGTGCCCTCACTGAGGCAGGCATATTTTCGCCTGCTTTTTTGGCCGGGAATCGGTTTTTTTTTTTTTTTAAAACTTTTTTTCTGTGCCCGCCGCTTGGCGAGTTGGCGTGGCGACTCGACAAGGATGCGCACTTTGCGCAGCCCAGGAGAGGAGGGGGGAGGCCGGGGACCCCCACCCCCCAGAAACCACCCCTCTGGTAGGTGCCCTCACTCAGGCAGGCATATTTTCGCCTGCTTTTTTGGCCGGGAATTGGTTTTTTTTTTAATTTTTAAAACTTTTTTCCTGTGCCGCTTGGCATCGCGCGATCGCTGCGATGCCAGGAACGACCACGAAAAATCAGACCAATTTTTCTTTAGTCGGTTCGAGTTCGAGTTCTGGCAGAGTAATTGTCGTTACCGTTTCTGTTACGTAACGGAAACGAGAAACGGAAATGAGAATTTTGCCAAGTCGTGCCCATGTCTTAAAAGCACATAAGGCTGCTTTAAAAAAAAGCAATTTTCTGTGCTGAGAAAATTGCACAGTCAGGGAATAAGAGGGCAATTTTCACAATGGAGAGAGGTGAAAAGTGGTGTGCCCCAGGAATCTGTCCTGGGACCGGTGCTTTTCAATCTGTTCATAAATGACCTGGAGACAGGGATAAGCAGTGAGATGGCTAAGTTTGCGGATGACATGAAAATTTCTGTGTGGTTAAAAACCAGAAAAGATTGTGAAGAGCTCCAGAAGGATGTCTACAAACTGAGGTAATGGGCTGCCAAATGGCAAATGCATTTCAATGTAGGAAAATGTAAAGTAATGCAGATTGGGGCAAAAAATCAAAACTTTATCTATCAACTCATGGGCTCTGAGTTATCCATGACGGATCAGGAAAGAGACAGCTCAATGAAGGTGTCTACCCAATGTGTGGCAGCAGTGAAGAAGGCCAATTCCATGCTAGAGATTATCAAAAAGGGAATTGAAAATAAAACAGCCAACATTATAATGTCATTGTACAAAACAACAGTAAGGCCACACCTGGAGTATTGTGTACAATTCTGGTCACCACATCTCAAAAAAGACATAGTGGAACTGGTAAACGTGCAAAAGAGAGCGACTAAAATAATTACTAGGCTTGGGCACCTCCCTTCTGAGGAAAGGCTAAAACATTTGGGGCTCTTTAGTTTGGAAAAAAGGTGCTTGAGGGGAAATATGATTGAGACATACAAAATAATGCAGGACATGAGTAAAGTGGATAGAGGGACACTCTCCTTCCTCTCACAAAATACCAGAACTAGGGGACATCCTCTCAAAGAGAGGGTTGGGAGAGTGAGAACGCAGCGTGGTGTTAGTCTGTAGAACTCCCTGCCACAGGATGTGGTGATAGCACCTGGCCTGGACGCCTTCAAAAGGGGATTTGACAGATTCCTGGAGGAAAAGTCCATCACAGGTTACAAACCATGATGGAGATGTGCAATCTCCAGTCTTAAAACTGGGTTACTTCAAGGACCAGATGCAGGGAAGTGGTATCAGGAGACAGATATCTAGTCCCACACACATTTGGTGGGGCCACTGAGAGATACAGGAAGCTGGACTAGATGGTCTTTGGTCTGCTCCAGCATGGCTCTTCTTATGCTCTTATGTTCTTATGGGGTTAGAAAAGCCTTCACCATGGTACGGTGCTTGGACCTCCCTTCCAATGTACTTGAATAGAAGCACAAAAATATTCCTTTTGCCCAAAGACTTTATACCTGTCTCTTAAGAGAGGTTGAGACAACAGAGCACATGTTCTTCACTTGTACACATTATGAGTTAGCATGTAAGAAGATCATCATACCACTGATCAAAACATTCATTCAGAAAAAAAATAGACTTACGTTTGTTCTTTCTGAAATAGACTCCAAGATCACTTACCAAGTGGTCACTTTTTGTATGCTGTACTCAGATCTCAAAAATTAACTAGATACAGTACTAGGTTTTAAATTGTATTTTAATGTCAAGTGTTTTTATGAAGTATCTGAAATTTTAGAAATATGTAAAGGGTGCCTTTTTTTTGTTTGATTTGTCATAAGACCATAAGAACAAACTGATTGACTGACTAACTAATTTAGAAAGTTCCAAGACAGAAAACAAGTAGACCTGGCAAATCAGATACTGGTAACAGCTTATGATGAACTGTAATATTCTAGCTCTCTTTTGTGTTATGAAAAGAAATACTCTATCTGGAACCTTTTCATTGAGCTTTTAATCAATTAATAATGAAGAATACATTTTGCAGTGCCATTTGATGAACACCATTTTATAAAAGACTACCGATTCTGACAAAGAGAACAAAAGTTACAGATATATTTTGATTTCTAAAGATAGTCAACGGGAGGCAGGAATCTTCACATTTCTGAAGCTCAGATTGCTTTTTTATACCTGGATCAAAGCAATTGTCTCCACATTGATCCAAGAAGAAGCAGACCACCAGTTTCTGAATCACTGTCTATGACTAAAGATGGACATGAATTTTAAAAAAATGAAAATTCATTTTAAAATAGTTAATTTGTTAATTCATCTTGGTACAAATTGATTCTCTAGTGGATAAAGATTGATTAAGTTCTCCATATTTCTGATGTTGATTCATATAAAATGCCCCTCAAGACACTTATAAGCACAATTTACAGGGATGTTTCCCCTGCTTATTCTCTACAATCCCTATCCCCACAAGTTTGGGGAAGATTGTATTTCTGGTTTCACAGTTATACACACTCAGAACCCCCACAGGAAAGTTCTCAGTTACCTAGAGACACTAAACTTGCAGATAATCTTCTGCTGATTTTCCTCAACACCCATTCCAAGTTTGGTGAATGTTCAATTTCTCTGTGACTGTGGTTAAAAAACCCTTTCTTGGTGTGTGTGTGTGTGTGGGGGACTTTGTGGGTGTACCTGCATAACGCAAAAATCCAAAACTCAAACATAACAAAACTTGCAGACCTTATATAGCTTATATCAGGGAAAGTTTTCCTGAAAAAATTGATGTTTGTAGGTGCTTTTGAGGTCATTTAATAGGTATTTAAATTTAAATCAAAATTAGGAATTGATTTATCAGAAAATAATTGTAAATTCATTGACCTTGACAAATCAAGAATCAGAATGCATCACCATCCTTCTAATTCATCCCCAACTGTATCTATGAGTGCAAACTTAGAAAATATGCATATCTCTAAAATGAAACCCATTGAGAAAATAATCTTCTAGTCTGTACAGGCTTGGTAAAGAGATGACAACATATTTTCACCTTAAGCTAGATACCAGCATCTTCATTTATATTTTTGTAATGAACCAAGGGGCATTGTGGCACAGTGGGCTAGAGCACTGAAACTGTCAGCTGCAAACTCGGCAGCTCAGCAGTTTGAATCCTGGGTGCCAGACAGTGGGGTGAGCTCCCACTGTTAACCCAGCTCCTACTAACCTATCAGTTCAAAAGCATATAAATCCAAGTAGATAAAGATGTACTACCATAAAAAGCAGGAAGATAAAGTGTTTTCAAAATAACTGCTGGAGAATCTCTGCTCCCTGCCTCCTTTTCTTTCTTTTTTCTTCAATCCAGTCACCACCTTCTATAACTCACACTTTTGGAAACTGAGTGGCAGAAGCTACAAATACAATTAATATTAACTATTTGACATGAGTTATAAGGAAACATTGAGCTGGGAAATTTTATCAGGTGAAAAGTTTACCAATATAATTCTATGTGGATTACAGAAAATAATAGACATTTATACGTCACAGACAGACCCACCTTCTGAAGATACAGAGATGTTTACCCCTGATCAGGACACAGAGGCAGAACAGAAAGCTGATTTTTGTCTACAGATAAATACAAAAAGAATTGTGCAGGATGAACTTGTGAAAAGAGCTGTAATTTATCTTGATCAGGAGATAGAGCTGATTTTAATCTGCAAATACAACAAGATCAGTGCAGGATAAATCTTTGGGTATGCCAAATTCAGGAAGGAAGATAAACACATCTGCTTTATTTGATATGGATGCAGAGAAGAGAAGAGCTTGTGAATTTTTCAGCAGCAGAGCAACTATCAAGATTGCTACCAAGATAAAAGTACAATTTATGAAGATAACAGACTTGGCAGGGAAAGAGAAAATTTAGAAAGGGAATTTTTGGCTTAGTGAATTGATTACATTAAAAAGTTTATTTTTTGTATTTTGATTGTCCAAAGCTACTAATTGATTGGCATGATATGGGAAATGGAAAATGGAAATATGAAGATCAACCTGAAATATAAATAAATGTTGATCTGTTTGATTCTTAAAAGAATTGTGGTAGTTAGATACAGATAAGAACTTCTATACATAAAGTTAAATCTGTTGACCAAGATGTAGCTCTTTTATAATAGCCCATAAAGTACTAACTTGGGTTAGAAAAGGCCTTTGAAATTAGGCATTTTTTTTAGAAGAATAGGTAAATATACCCTGTTGAGGACATTTGTTTTATATATATAGTTAGCTAAAATATATCCTAAGTTGTTTAGCTAATTGAAGAATTAAATATCAAAATTGAATATACTGTTCAGATTAGACAGGTTTTATCTTTTGTATTAGAAAATATATGTAAGGAAATGGAGTTGAGCACCACCCAAGAGTCGGACACAACTAGCACACATGTGCAGGGGGAACCTTTACTTAATGAAACAATAACGGGTGAAAGAGACGACATAAGTATTAAAACTGAGATCACATGTTCTGGGTACCTAATATCTCCATAAAAGTGTAGCAGTGTAGGAGATAAACTTTGAAAATGTGCAAAAAAAATTTATGTGCTTTATTTCAGGCAACATTTCCTTTCCTGTTTAAAAAAAGAGTTAAAAAATAGACAACAAAATTAAAAATCACTTGCAGAAATCTCATCTACATAGATTGTTGCATTGTATTTGTGTAATATATGTTGCATGAAGCAGGGTTTATGTGTCAATTCCAAATGAAAGAGTCATAAAAAACTAAACAGAGATGATTTCTAATGATGGATTAATAGGTGAGGGAAAAGTTGCCTACTTGAAGAGGTTATATGTTATTTCTTCAAAAGGTATATCTTCAGAGACAAATTCTAATTGCTAAAGCACTTTAATCTCAAAATGGGTATACATGTGACACTGGAATCTTTTAATTAATAATGTTGAACAGCCACTTCAGTATATGAGGATTCAGTTTTTAGAACCTAATTTATGCATACTTTTAAGGGCCTGCTTGCATTTTAACAGCTTGAAAACTTCTCAACAGCTTACATTGCTGGTGCACTGAGTATAAAACAACAGTATGCACTGTATTACATCTTTGGTCTTTCACACTGTCATTAGTCAATGCAAGGTTGCCAATGCAAAAAATTTCAACAAAAGGCTTTCTTGTAATTGTCCTGTATGCTTAGGTATTTCTTTTTATTCATATTGCCATTGTTAGCACGAGCTTCATTGTATGAACAGCTAGAAAAGTTTAAGAATCGCAATGAACAAAGCAGTTATTTAATCTACAACAGTACACCTTAGTACTATTATTTTCTGTAATCCACATAGAATTATATTGGCAAACTTTTCATCTGATAAAATTTGGAAGGATATGCAAATTAAATTATGATACTTGAGCCAGCAGAGTAAAGTCCAAGGAGTCCAGATTTGGTTTGGTTTTTATAATATCCACATTTATGATTACAACTTGAATCTCAAAGGATGGCAATTATGCATTAAAATGAAACAATCAAAGAAAAGACATATACAGTGGTACCTTGTATAAAGGAATTAATTCGTTCCAAATGAAATTGTTAAGCAAATTTTCATTTATACAAATTTTCCATAGGAATGTATTGAAAACGGAGTAATCCCATTTTTATGTTGTACAGATTTGCCCCATAGGCAATTCTGTTAAGCAAATTTCCCCTATCTCTGGAATTTTTTATGTTGTACCTATTTTATGTTATACAAACCATTTGTTATACAAGGGTCCACTGTAATCTTTTAATTTCATTGCTACAGTCGCCATCTGCAGTGATCAATTAGCCCAAGAAAATTAACTCTGTCATTGCCTCCATTTCTTCCCCTTCTATTTGCCAGGAGGTGATGGGACCAGTGGCCATGATATTAGGGGTTTTTTTTTCATGTTGAGGTTCAGCCCATTTTTTTTCACTCTCCTCTTTCACCCTCATTAAGAGGTTCTTTAATTCCTCCTCACTTTCTGCTACCAGAGTAGTATCATCTGTGTATCTGAGTTTGTTGATAACTTCTTGCAGCAATCTTAATTCCTAAGTTTTCCTTTTTTTCTTTTTCCCTCCTCGCCACAGCTGCCACCCCTGCAGGCCAGCCACTGAGCCCAGTGGTGAATAAGGTGGCCGGTCAGCAGCGGTGGCCATGAGGAGAAAGGAAAAAAGAAAATCTTTATTTCCTCCTCATTACTGACGCCGCACTACCCAGCATTTGGGAGGTGTCGGGGGCAAGAGCTTTCACCCTGGCACCCCACCACCCTTGTCACCACCATTATCCTTGGATAAGAGTGTTTACTCATTTGTGGATTTCGCTATCCACAGGGGTCCCAAAATTGATCCCCCATTGATACAGTGTTCTGCTTATATATCGCCCCATATCACTTTAAGTAGTCTCTGGGCGGTTTACAATTTTAATTACAGTGTGCAGGCTACACATTGCCCCCCCCCAGCAAGCTGGGTACTCATTTTACCGACCTCGGAAGGATGGAAGGCTGAGTGAACCTTGAGCCGGCTACCAGGGATTGAACCCAGGTCGTGAACACAGTTTTATCTGCAGTACAGGCATTTAACCACTGCGCCACGAGGCTGGTCCTACTGTATAATTTTTAAACTTCCATTTTTCACTCTTTACCTCAGCAAGCTCTGGAATATCAATCTTAAAATAGATTGTTGCTGGGCCAAAAAGTTCACTTGTTGTGGGTACTTTATTAGTCTTTTAATAAGGGGCTCCCATTGATTTTGAGAAAAAAGAATGATTGAAGTGTCATTCCTGCTCTGAGTTCAAAAGAGAGGTATCAGACATTCAATATGAGCCTTTATACATAGACGTAAGACCACTGAGCTCTCCTCCTCTTCAGTTATTTTTTGTCTTACTTTTTCCATTAAGTAAATTCTATGCTCATGCTTATGCTTTTCCTCTGTAAACTGGCCTTTTTTCTCAGAGTTTCTGAGGGCTTCTCAAGGAAACTGGTCTCCCTTGGTTCCCTTTTACATTTGAGTTAGGAGCGCCTCCATCTTGCTCTAATTCCAGTAGATTTTGGCATATATGAGACCTCGTTTGAAAAAACAAATTGTCAACCCAGTTGGGCTCAAACTTCCAGCTAGGGCAGAGAGTTGCCTAAGGCCTTTAAGCAAGTACTTTAACTGAAGGTATATTTCTGTTCATTTAAAATGCACCTAGAATGGGATATTATGTTTGGTCCATAAGTACATTTAGTTTGATAGTCTAACTAGAAATAAGTAGGTTTGAATGTTCATCTGACTTATGAAGATTTTCAGATATGTCTCAGTTTACTTGTTGCAAAGGAAATTGGCTTATGATGTCAGAAGCAGCTCTTAAACAAGAATTATAACACATTTTATAAATGCTCTTCGGAGCTATTGGTTGGGAGGGATTATATGATGTTTATCTCTATTCTGGAACCATACAATTATCCTGCAATTTCTAAAGGCCCTTTACCTCACAACCAGCAGGAAACAATTTTCTATGATGTCTCCATTTTAGAATTGCACAATTACATTTCTCCATTGTAGTGTTCAGTTTCCCATATATTCAATTTGTATTCATTATAAAACTTTGCATCACTACTTGTGCAGTTTGCCTGTTCCCTGTTGCAATTTCAGGGATATGTATTAGCAGAAAGCATTTCTATAGAACAAGTGTAGTTGGAAATATATCACCAGTTAAGAGTTGGTGAGCAGCAATGTTTGGTAATACAGGACAAGATCTGAGTCCACTTTCCAGTTACTGAAGGTAATCCTCCCTTCTTTTTATCTGTTCATCCATGAGATTTCTAGAACACCAACTGATTGTTATTTTAGTATGCTTCTACCAAGACTGTCCTTGTGTTCTCATCATTGCAGATGCTATTCTGTAACTACAGAAACTAAAACTGAATTTTCATTTTATGTTTGCTATCCCACAGAAGTGAGAAACATAGTTGCTTTTTCCATTTTCTCAGTAAGATTACTTTCCCAAAAGCAAAACATATACATATCATCTACTGTGGCATGTTGGATGAAAATGGTAGAGTGATGGCTTGGGACTAGGGATGGGCACCTAACGAAAAATGAAATAATGTTTCATTGTTTTGTTAGCTAATGAAACAAAACAAAACAAAACAAAATGGGGAAGCAGTGTTTTGTTACAAATTCATTCTAGAGGAAATGACAGGGGTACCTTCAGAAAGTAATTCTAGCCTACCCCATGAAATTTGGAAATGTTTGGAGTTCAGAGAGCTGAGTTATGAAGCTCCAAAGAGCCCCCCCCCAGGAAATAATACCTTCTAATTAGAATCGGAAGCTGATCGGGGGAGTGATAGTGCTGCCTCCACTTCCCATATGATTCAAATTAGAAGTCCCCCCATGGTAACCCCTTTTGGAGCTTCATACCTCAGTCCCCTTAACCCAAATGTTTCCAAATTTCAGGGGATTCCCTAAAATCACTTTCTGAAGGTACCCCTGCTACTTTGGTGCCCCAAGGAAAGTAATTTTTGAGTGCACATTTTAAAAGAAAATATGCACTCAAAATTATCAATATGTACTAACCTTGGGGTTCCAAAGTAGCAGGGGTACTTCCCCAAACCGATTTTAGGGATATCCCTGAAATCTGGAAAGATTTTGGAGTACGGGGACCTAGTTATGAATCTCTAACTGGGCTGGGGGGAGGTAGTTAATTGGCAAAGTGTTATAGGAGCATGGAGGCAATTCAGGGTGTTAACTCCCTAATTGCCTCCACACTCCCAGCACATGTTGCCAATTAACTACCCCCAACCCCTTTAAAGCTTCATAACTAAGTCCCTTTACCCCAAAATCTTTCCAGATTTCAGGAGGTTCCCTAGAATCCCAAACACACACCCCAGCCTGTCAAGGTTGGAGTTTGGAGAGGGGCACCCCTCCCCCCACACCCCAATCTGTCAAAAAGTCCCAGCTGGGAGGCAGGAAAGGGGCAAAAGACAGAATGGAGCATGGAGGGAAAAACCTGCTTTGTTCTGCATTTTGCCTCTCCCCCATGTACCAGATGGGGATTTTTGACAGATTGGGTAGGGGAGGGGTGCTCACTCTCCAAACCTTGACCTGTCAAAAAGCCCCAGCTGGCAGGGATCACAAGGAAGAAGGGAGGAAACACCGGAAAAGTGAAGCCCTGTTTGAATTTACCCCTGCCTCTTTCCTTCTCCCCTGCTCCTCCCTCCTCCCACGGGGGTTTTCTGGACAGGGAGGGCTGGCCCCACTGCCCACATCACAAACTGTCCAAAACACCTCCCTGCAAGGAGGGGGTGGCAGGGGAGAAAGGAGCAGTCAGGAAGGGACTTTATTTCTTCCTGACTGCTCCTTTCCTCCTACCCACCTGCTCCCAGCTGGGATCAAGCTGTCAAAATCAGCTGGGAGGCAGTTGCAAGGAGGCTTTTGAATCCCCACAGCACCAGCTAGAGTGTTGGTACTGTGGGAGATTCATTTCATTTCATTTTGTTTTGTAAGTAGCAATTTTTTAAAAAAATTCATTACTCGATACAAAATGAAACACAGGGAAGATGAAGTGGAATGAAACAAAACACAGTTTTTCCATTTCATGCCCATCCCTACTTGGCACTTGGGAGAGCTGGGGTTGAACCCTCACTTGACCATAGAAATTCAGGGGAGGAGTTTCAACTGGGGAAACCACCTGTAAATCTCTCACTTGCCTTGAAAACTCAGTTAGGATAGATGTACATGAGTTCGGACGTGACAATAAACCACATTCATACAGCTCTCTCAAATATTTTTAAAAAATATAAAAAATATGCATGCCCTCCCAAGACCATTGGGGATTTTAAAAATTCTCTATCCTTCAAGGGTTTTCATTTCCCTTCCCAAATTTACAGTTTATTGCAATGGTGCACTTCCCTTTCCCTTAAGTAATACATAATCAATAAAGTCTCCCCAAATATCTGCAAAAGTATGCATTTTTAGGAATCCTTTCTTTACTTTAATATTGCATGTCAATTTATTATTAAAAGTGCATACTTTTAATACCATTAATTTAATGAAAATATTTCAATTTAGCTTCTATATTTTAACATGAGCTTTCATGGACAAGTTCCGACACTACAGTTATATGAGACTCAAAAACAAGAGACTGCCCCTGCCCCGGCATGACTTGTTGATAGTGCAGCATTTCACACCTGGCAATGTCCTTTAAGACCCTTGTTGATATTCAGTTCACCCGCCAACAGGAAGCATTGTTCTGTTAAAAATGACAATGATGACAACCATTCTGAACTTGAATGTGACAATGGTGAGTTATCTTATGATAAGAATTACCTACATGTATCAAACTTCTTGGCAATGCTGTCAGATCTGCCCCCCTTTCGCGGTTCATATACTGCGGTCCTGCTATATCACGGGACTGCAGTATATGAAAAAAGCCCCCCCCCCGGTTAAAGGGCAAAGGCCTGTTTCAAGCCTCCCATACTTACCCCAGGATTGGGGCTGCCGCAAACAGGCCTGAGAGGGCCTTCCCAGGCCTTCTGGAGGCCCCAAAAGGACCTATCTGGGAACTGGAAGTTACTCCTGGTAAACCAGAAGTGACTTCTGGGTCACTGAAAATCATTTCTGAGTCCTTTGAGGGCCTTTTTAGAGGCCCGTTTGGGATAGCGCCAGACTGGGGGTAAGAGCCCACAGTTAGGCCCCCCAGGCCTGACCCAACCTGTATCCGCATATTGCGGATTTTCTATTATTGCGGCTCAGGTCAGATCCCTAACCCCCACGATAGGTGGGGGCTCACTGTAATACACTATCAGTACAAAGACATTTTAATCAAATAATCATAAAAATGATATTGTTATTGGAAGGGATTTGTAAGGCTATTGAGTCCAACTTCCTGCTCATTGCAAGAATCCAAATCAAAGCACATCTGGCAGACAGTTGTCCAATTTTTCCTTAAATGCCTCCAGTTTTGGAGCTCACCACTTCTCTAGACAATTAGTTCCATTGTTGTTTGTGCTTCCTGCTATAATAATATAGCAATAATTAATATTTAGTCACACTGGAAAATGATTAATACATTTATTAATGTACATTTAGTTCTTAAACAATTCAATGAATTGCCTTTAAAGCGGGCCTGCCAAAAGTCTGGCCCCGGGGCCATATCCAGCCCATCAGGCCTTTCTGAGTGGCCCGCGGATGGCTGGCCCGCCCCTCCCTCACCCTCCTTCACCCCATGTTTTTTTTTTTAAATCTTCCGCCAACACTGACACTACCAGGAAGCTTGAGGGGCTGGGCCGGCCGGCCGGCCGGTAAGCAGAAGCTTGTGGGGCTGGGTGGGCAGGCGAGGGGGTGGGTCACCAGCACCACTGGGAAGCTTGTGGGGCTGGGCGGGCCGGCTGACCACCCAACGTGCGGGCTGCTGCCACTGGCACCGCCGGCAACCATGTGAGTCTGGGCGCGCGGGCGGGGGTGGCGCATGGGTGGGCCGCCGCCCCCGGCATAGCCAGGAACATTGTGAGGTTGGGCACACATGCGGGGCAGTGATCAGGTGGGCTGCGCCACCGGCACCGCTGGGAAGCTTGGGCGGCTGGGCAGCTGGGCAGTCTGCCGCCACCGGCACCACAGGGGAATGTGTGGGGGTGGGCAGGCCAGCGGGCCTCTGCCCCCACCAAGGAGCTTTGGGGTGGGCTGGCAGCCGAGCCATCACAAACCTCTGGGGAGCTTGGGGAGGTGCAAGGTCGCACAGATCACCCCTTCCAAGGGGCGACCTGTGGCCACGGCTCCCTATGCTTCCTTTGGTCCCCACCTTCCTTCTTTCCTCCCTCCTTTGGTCCCCACCTTCCTTCCTCTCTTGGTTTCCACCTTCCTCCCCCTTGGTTTCCACCTTCCTCCCTCCCACCTGTGGGTGGGGTTGCAAGGGGTCAGTGGGTGGGGTTTATGGGTCAGTGGGTGGGGCAGTGGGGTGGCACGGTCGGGGAGCAACCAGCCCCTGGCACATTCTCAGCCACCAAATCTGGCCCTCCTTACAAAAAGTTTGGGCACCCCTGCTTTAAAGCAAACGTGTTCTGCTTATATACCGCCCCATACCACTTCAAGGAATCTCTGGGCATTTTACAGTTTAATTACAATATGCAGGCTACATATTACCCCCCGAACAAACTGGGTACTCATTTTACCAACCTCGGAAGGATGGTAGGCTGAGTCAACCATGGGATTGAACCCCAGGTTGTGAGCACAATTTTAGCTGCAGTACAGGCATTTAACAACTGCACCACAAGACTCTAGTGTTCATATCATAATATTCTAAGCAATTTAAAACCATACATAAGTATTTCTATTTAAGATTAGTATGCAACTGGAGTGTTTCATGTAGAAAGAAAAGGTATTAAATAAGTATGTTATTTAAATAGGTTCTCATGTTGTACGATGTCGATTCTGCGCTATCATTTTCTCTTTCCTCCCTCTTGTACTTTGCACAATTGGTTGAGTACTGGCGATCAAACATGCCAGGAAATGCACTATTTATTTATTTAGAGTATTTTTTTACTCCACCTTTCTCCTTGAAAAGGGAGTCTAGGTGGCTTACAATAGTGAGGGATAATATACAGTCCAATAAAATTCACGTTCACGTGCTGGGAGCATGGAATTGAAGGACATCTTACAGCATTAACAGACAACATTACATTAATGCAATCACAAAGTTTATAAACACAAAGTCTATGTGATCATGTATGGTAGATTCATATAACAGTCACATAATAGGTAGTTCATCATTCAGGTAAAGCTTGCCTGAAGAGAAATGTCTTTGCCTGTTTCTGAAAAGAAAGCAGAGATGGGACAGTCCCGTCCTCCAGTGGAAGGGAGTTCCAGAGTTTGTGCGCAGCATCTGAGAAGGCCCTTTCATGGGTTCCCACGAGATGTACCTGTGAGGGTAGGGGGATGGAGAGGAAGGCTTCTCCTGAGGACTTCCACACCCAAGCTGGTTCATACTGTGAGATTTGATCTTCCAGGGAGCTAGGACCCAAGTTGTACAGTGCTTTGTAGGTTAAGGTCATCACTTTGAAATGTGGTCAATATCTGATTGGTAGCCAGTGGAGCTTCCTTAATAGGGGTGTAATGTGATCTCTGTACCCTGCCCCAGTCAGCAATCTGGCTGCTGCATTTTGGGCCCATTGAAGTTTCCTGTGACTGTTTATCGGTAGTCCCACATGGAGCGAATTACAGTAGTTTAGCTGGGATGTCACTAGGGTGTGTGTCCCCATGGCCAGAGCAGGTTTCTCAAGCTTTTACTTTGAAGGACTTTGTCCAGGGGAAGCTTTGTTCTGAGCAGAAAATTTGAAGGTTAGGACTTTTTTCTCCAGATTTTTTCTCACTCTCTCACTGTTACACAACATGATGCTTTTTTTCTAGAATATTTACTAGAAATTTACTAGTTGCCCACCAAGCCTTATCTTGATTGGCTATGACTTCACTCATTTCACTGCCAGTAACTATTTGCAGAAAAGCAAAGTAACTCCATTGTAACATCTGCATTTCTAAAGCTGCAGAGTGGTCATTTTCTTCAGCAGAGTGTTGTAGGAGTTCAAAAACAGTATGCAGCTACGGCATAAGCATTTATTACAGAAATGGGGAAACTTGAGTCTTGATTTTAGCTGTGATTTTAGAACAGCAATTCTTCTTGTTGTAAAAAACATGTAGTGCCTGATAGGGACTTCAAAAGATTGAACCACGACTGAATGCATGATGAAGCTGATATAGATGAAACTGGTGTGAGATAAGGTCTGTGATCAGAATGTGTGTTCTTAATAGGTACAGCAAAAATATAATCTTACACTTGCTAAAATCTCAGTAATTCATAATGCCTCCTGCTGAACCTCACCTTAAGATGAGTGCAGCTATCAAACCACTTTTCTAATTCAGGATGTGATAATTTAGTTAGACATGGGCATGGAGCGGCGAAATTCTCGTTTTCGTTTTTGGTTATCGTTATCGTTAGGTAACGGAAATGGTAACGAGAATTACTCCACTCCAGCTCGAACCCGACCCGAAAAAAGAAAAATTGGCTCGGGTTTATCATTGTCGTTCATGGCATCGTGGTGATCGCGCGATGCCATTGCCAACATCAGTACAGAAAAAAAGTTTTTAAAAGTTAAAAAAAAACCCCGATTCCCGGCCAAAAAAGCAGGTGAAAATATGCCTGCCTGAGGACACCTACCAGAGGGGTGGTTTCTGGGGGGGGGGGGGTCCCTGGCCTCCCCCCCCTCTCCTGTCCTGGGCTGCTTGCACCAGGCTGGGGGGGGTCGGTCATCCTCGTCGTCTCCATGTGCCATGCGGTGGGGGGGGATCCAAAATGGAGACCGCAACATTTATTTTGAAATCGTGGTCCAAAAACACACCAAAGCACAACAGAAACATGTGAAATTTAGGTATTTTAAATGCCTGAATTTTATAGTAGCAGCAGTGGGTTTTTCTTGCAATAAAATGTCTCCATTGATTTTATTTTATTTTATTTTTTTTTTTTTTTTTTACACCTGTGCAATGATGGGCTGGCCATGGGATGGGACCATGCAATTTTTTGAGCCATTCCACCAATCACATGGCCAGGTTTTGACTGAGACTTCTGGATGTGCCAGAGGGCATAAAAAGCCCACTAACCCTAACCAACCCTAACCCTAACCCTAACCCTAACCCATATGCCAGTACACTGTCCTTCTTAGGGGGTCAGAGAGGCACCCAGAGGTGTAGCCCACTAACCCACCCTAACCCTAACCATAAACCTAAGCCTAACCCTTACCCTAACCCCAACCCTAACCCTAACCTGTACGCCAGCACGCTTCCCTTCTTAGTGGGTCAGAGGCACCCAGAGAGGTGCCTCCCAGAGCCCACTATCCCCCTCCCCCCCCCCTCCCCTCCCCCTCCCCTCCCCCTCCCCTCCCCCTCCCCCTAACCTGTACACCAGTACACTTTCCTTCTTAGTGGGTCAGAGTAGAGGCACCCAGAGAGGTGCCTCCCAGAGCCCAATTACCCTAACCCCAACCCTAACCCTAACCTGTACGCCAGTACACTTCCCTTCTTAGTGGGTCAGAGGCACCCAGAGGTGCAGCCCAGAACCCACAAACCCTAACCCCAACCCTAACCCCAACCCTAACCCTAACCCCATGCTCTGGGATTTCAAATCGCGCTAAATTGTGGTGGAAATGACAAACGACAAACGGAAATGACAAATTTTTGTAAATTATCGCGACAAACGGAAATGACCCGAAACGGACCCGTTCCGACAAACGGCTACTCGAAACGTCATTTTTTCTGGTCGTGCCCATCTCTAAATTTAGTGCTTGATCTCCCAATGTGGGCCACTGTGGGAACAGGCTGGTATGCTCTATTTTCTGGCAACCACTGACTATATAGCTGATCAAGAACCATCTGGGCTATTTGTTGTTGTTGTTGTTGTTGTTGTTGTTCTTGTTCTTGTTGTTGTTGTTGTTGTTGTTGCCACTGCTGCTGCTGCTGTTGTGATAAGAATGCTCTGATTCAGTTCAGTTTGTGGCAAGTGTGACTGAACCCAAGCAGTGCTGGTAGATGTTATCCCACACAATTTAATGCTATGTCACTTGTATGGTAAGCCAAACCAGTATTATATTACTCAACAATATAATAGGAGACTTATTCCAACATAGAGAATAACAGACTGGAGCAATATCTATAACATTCATATTTTAATGTTCCCTGCTGATTGTGAGACAAGAGGGGATGGAAGAGGAGAAAGAAGATGACGTGGATATATATATGTTAGTTCTTTTTCTTTTTATCATTTTCATGGCAAGCCAATGCAGTGATATCCAATAAATGGAGGGGAGGAATCCACTTTCCCACACCTTCAATGAAGGGGGAAACAAGAGGGGACATGGAAGCATGGATGCTGAGAGGGAGGAATGGGCTGAATAGGGTTTGTTTGAAGTGAGATGGAGTGGTGCAGTTGGACTTGATGTCCTTCAAACTCTATTATTACAGCCTGTTGGGTCCATTACAAATTTACTGTTCTGTGATTAAATATTCTATTGATTCTATACCAATATTGCTCAGTCCTTGTGTGTGTGTGTGTGTGTGTGTGTGTGTGTGTGTGTGTAAGGATGATTCTAAATCTCAGCAAACACTTTCATGTGACCCTGGCTAGTCTGATCCAGTCCAAGATAACTTCACTATCTAGTTGTACCCAGTGTCTTTAATCTCTTCATTTCAGGAACCCAGGGATTGATTTGAAGGTTTATATCTTTGTGAAGATCCACAAAGATATTTCCTCAGAATCCACTTTAAACATTAAAAAATTGCTGTGCCCAGACTTTGAACCATCGAACAAATGTTTGAGTTCCATGCTGGCTTTGATCCAACTGTTGGGTTAGTTCAACCAAGCACTTCTGGCCCCAAACAATCTGTGGCCCAATTTTGATGAAGTTGTCACTTCTTAATACCAGCACCTGCTTTCAAGATTTCCAGCCTTACTCCTTGATCTCCTGGACTCTAGCTTCCCTGTAAAAATGGTTTGGATTGGGCTGAAAGAATAATATTGTGTATATTTCCCATAGTAATCACAAGCAATGATGAATATTTATTTTTCTTGTGAAATTAGCATTCCAAATTTTCAGCAATGATTCTCCAGCTATCTGCAAGAAATATTCAGAAATTAGTGGCACTTATTATAAGTGCCATTTTTAGTCAGCTCAGATTTCTAGTATGTTACCAGATATCTGATGTGTTGATCTAACTGTACTCCTATATTTTGCCAAGAATATAGACAGGTAGATGGAAAGATTACATCATTTTTGCTTTGCTTTATGGCATAATTGAACTGTGCAGTCATTAGCTGTTCAGAGAAAGGTAGCAATATAAATCATAAATGAAAAGCAAAACTTATCTTTATGATACAACTTGTGCTTGTCTCAATCTAAAGCTTAATAAATTTATATCCCCTTCTTCCTTCAAACAGAAATCAAAACTGGCATATGAAATTAAATTAAAACACATTGCATTAGCAGAGTAAAGTCAAATCACAGATCTACCCCCACACTTAAGTAAGAGGAGTCTCTCTCTCTCTCTCTCTCTCTCTCTCTCTCTCTCTCACACACACACACACACACACACACACACACACACACACACACACACACACAGAGAGAGAGAGAGAGAGAGAGAGGGGGGGAGGGAGAGAGGGAGAGAGGGAGAGAGAGAGAGAGAGAGAGAGAGAGAGAGTTCAATTGATAGACATATCACCAATTCTGCTAAAGTCCTTCTGATATCCTAATGCTCTCTGACAAAAAACCCAAAGGCTGCAGTTAAAGATTCTACAGGATTTATCTATATATTCAAGAAGCATAAGAATAAATAAAGACCCCTTTGGCTTTGAGAGATGAGGATTGAAGAAATAAAGTCCATTTACATTCCCAGTAAGAATGTTAGGGGTAAAAGTTTAACTTGTCCTGTGACATGGCATATATGAACAAATCATACAGTCACTTTTTCTCATAGCAATTTCTGCTGTGTATGTAAATTACCTCAGTAGATCTCCCAGCCATGTGTTTATTCTGATAGAGATGTGTAGGAGTGCTTGAAAAAGAATATATCTGCAGCTACATTCAAATATTGGATTTACCTGTCCTGACCCTCATCTCCCAGAGGAATAGCAGCAGATTGGTAGCATATATTATTTGCATGTCAAAGATCCAAAATGCAAACCCTATCACCCTGGCTCACAGAGCTGCTGCCAATGACTTGCAAGAAGGTGGTTCCCAGTTTCTTCATAATGGGCATGCTTAATTAAATTTTGGCTTTCCAGGTGTGTAGAACATTTCTCACTCAAACTGATAAAAAAGAGTTTCAGTTCAAAAGAATTTTGAAGGCTTCAGCACTGTGACAAGGATATTGAAGAAGTCAGGCAGGGCCTTTTCAGAGGCTGTACCTAGGTTCTGGAAGATCTTCAATTGGGTGTCAGACCAGTCCTGTCTCTGCTGTCCTCCTAGCAATAGATGAAGACCTCTTTTAAGGTAGGCATTTACTAATTAACTTGGACAGAAGCAAGCAGTCTTATTGTGATATGCTTTAGATTAGAGTTTGGCACAAAACAGAAACATTGTGATTAATTTTAATTCATTAATTTCAGGTCAACAAATCGCAAATAATGGATTCACAGTTTCAGACATCCATGTTATACACCCACAAAGTTGGTCCCCCCAGGAAAGTGTCATTTAGAAGCTGGTTTAGGAAAATCCAATCTTCACCAAACTTGGAGGGATTGCAGAAGAGAATCAGAAGTGGCTTCTCTGCAAGTTGAGTGTTTCTAGGTGCCTGAGGGGAACTTTCCCCCTTTGCGGGCATATACTTGGATTTCAGAAATCCAGTCTTCACGAATCATGGTGGGATTATAGAAGACAGTCAGAAAAGCTTCCCTGCAGTTTCATTGTCTCTAGGTGCCTTGGGGATTATTTTATAGCCCAGCAATGGTGAATCTTTTAGAGACTGAGTGCCCAAACTGCTCTTCAAACCCCACTAATTTTTTGCAAAGGGACAATACAGCAGTTTAACCTGAAAACATGTGGCCGGGAAGGGGCGATGTTAGGTGCCCACAGAAAAGACTCCAAATGCCACCTTTGGTACCTGTGCCATAGGTCTGCCAATAGAGATGGGCACGACTCAAAAAAATTGTGTTTCGTTTTTCATTTGATCGTTTGGGGATCCGTTTCGGTTCGTTTTCGTTTTTCATTTTGTTTTTGAAAAAAATTTTCATTTCGTTTTTGGTTTGTAATGAAACGAAAAACAAAAACGAAAATGAAAAATTGCTGTTTCGTTAGCATTCTTTTCAGTTCAATGGATTTGCCGCAACAAAAACGAAAAACACGGCAAAATTGGTTGTTTCGTTTCCGTTTCCGTTTTGGTTTTTGAAAAATTTTCGTTTTCGTTTTCGTTATGAAATGAAACAAAAAACGAAAACGAAAATGAAAATTTCGCTGAGTCGTGCCCATCTCTATTTGCCAACACTGTTATAGCCCAACAAATCAACAAACCAAATTTTACTAAAAATTCATCAGTTTGTATCCATCATGGTATTTATTTGTGTGATCATGAATTACCAATTCTTGAATGCATTTTGCAATTCATATTTTAATTTGTGCCTGAAGATAGATAGATAGATAGATAGATAGATAGATAGATAGATAGATAGATAGATAGATAGATAGATAGATAGATAAGTTTCAATTTATTAACCCTCATCCAGTCCATGTTTGACATAATTACCCCTTTCTATCTTGTACTCCCTGTGTTTTGTTCTTGGACTTTGCTCCATAAAGGTTTGGTTTGCAAGTCTGATTGAGGAGAAAAACAGCTCTGAAGAAATCCCATTGCTAGAGGGAAAATTAATTTATTGGTGAAAATATGTATTCTTCTCAGCAACAAGTTTGAGCCCAGTTATCTGCTGAAAAAAGCACCTTTGTGCAATCTGAGAGCAAATATCTTTAGACATGTGTATCTCAAATGAAAATATGCTTAAAAGATGTCATAAATATGCTTTTTAAAGAAAACATAAGATGAATATGGAAAAAGGAGAGAATGACTATAGGGATGATATGTACAAAATGGAGAAGTTAAAACAAAGCTGATTGTCCATGCTTTTTTCTGTGCTGGGCTGTTTCATATGAATAATGCTGGTTTTAAGCACAAATATCCAAGAATAGAATTGCTACAATGGTTATCAGCCTCTTATGGGAGCTTTATTATCTACTAAATCACAATACACATCAATGGTAAAACCAGTACAAACTGTTTAAAAGCACTTGTGTTTATGTCCCTACACTCATAAATTCCAAATATTTCAGTAATTTGAAGTAATTGAAAAGAACCTACATTGATTTATAGTTACTATTGGGTTTTTATGGCCACTTCAATTAAGTCACTGCAGGTCTTCAGCACTTCATGGACGTGGAGAATACCAACCTGTTCTCAAAAATGCAGACATTTTTCAAGCAACACAGTGTACTTAAAGTCAAAACACTAGAAATTTTGATAGCAGTTATAGGGAAGCTTGACCTAGTTTTCAAAATCCTTTTGAAAGTACTCTGAGAGAAGACCCGGGAAGTGGCTGTGAGTAAAGGGACTGCACATGAGAATAGTCCAGTGGGGAAGTGGCTACACCTAGTGTGTCCAGGAGTGTAAAGAATGGACAAGTGGAAGTCAAGGAGGAAAGGCATGACAGGGAGAAACAGCTGTGAGATGGCTGAAATGTGGAAATGCCATTTAAGCTGTGGCCATGGACTTCTAGACCAGCTTGGAGAAACAGCCAAAGCTGACCCACATCCATAATGACTCAATTCCATAACCTTCGATGGAAGTGCCAGGGCTAAAAAACTGTGGCAGATGGGAAAGGGGCCTGCAGGCCAAATGAGAGCAATGGTCTGGACATATGGGCCCCAGCCTTGAATAAGTACAAGGATCCCTTACCTTGAACTCTGAATGTTCCTTATGAGGTCCATATGAACTTGGAGAAGAAAAGGGTATAAATGACTGGGAGAATTAAAGGAAGTTCACTTCGATGGCTCAAGGCAAAGGTGCCTGACTAAGCAGTTCTCCAATGAAATTACACAGTTGCAGCATACACCATTATCTCTGCAGCAAAATACACATTAAGAGGTTTCTTTGATGTTCTTTTCACCCAAGGGGACACATGCAATATTTATTTCATTTATTTATTTATTTAGATTTATCACTGCCCATCTCCAGATCAGCCTTTTACCACCTTAGGCTTATCACTCATATTCGCTCATACCTTGATTGGGACTCCTTGAGAACAGTTGTGCAGGCCCTGGTCATGTTGAAGATAAATTATTGCAATACTCTCTAAATGGGGCTTCCCTTGACCCTTATTTGGTGACTGCAGCGGGTACAGATTTCAGCAGCCAGATTGGTGGTTGGTGCGGGCAAATATGACCACATCACCCCAATTCTGGCTCGCCTTCATTTCCTACCCATTGTCTCACAAATAAGATTCAAGGTGTTGGTTTTGGTTTATAAAACCCTCCATGGCTTGGGACCTGAATATCTGGCAGAGTGTGTTTCCCAGAAATCAGAGCTGGCCCAGCTCACCCCAACCTCCATGGCTTTCTCGCTTCAGGTAGCAACCACCAGGGGGCCCCATAGGGTAGCAACATGCAACTGGGCCTTCTCTGTGGCTGGCCTGGCTTCCTGGAACAAACTGCCAAGCAAGATATGCCAGGCCCCATCCTTGGGTTCCCTTAAAAATGCCATTAAAATTTGGCTTTTCGGGGATGCCTTTGGCAATCTTTAAGGTGTGTTTTTGTTTCCTCTGTGTTTGTTGCCTGTTTTGTTTCATGCCTCTTGCCATGTATTTGTTTGTCTGTTTGCCTTGCATTATTGTTTTTTAATCTTTATTATTACTTGTTCTTTCTTATGGTGCTTTATATAAACTGCCCAGAGTTCCCTTTGGGGAAAATCAGCTGTGGTGTACAAATGCAAAAATAAATAAATATAAATAAATAAATAACCCCATCCAATACTAAAGATGATAAATTCCCAGATACAGAAGAGACATTCACCCACAGCCATTCCATCTTACCAGGGTTCAGTTGAAGCCTGTTGTTTCACATCCAGGCTCCTACAGCCCCCAGGCAGCAAGATAGCACAGTCACCACATCACTTATCTCACCGGGATGGAGATGCATAATTGAGTATAATCAGCATACTGGTGATACCTCACCCTTTGGTGACAGATAATCTCTCCCAGCGATTTCATGTAGATGTTGAACAGGAATGGAGAGAATACCAAACCCTGCGGCACCCCACATAGGAGGGGCCATGGGTGAGATATCTCACTCCTTATCACCATCGATTGGGACTGTTCCTTGAGGAAGGAACTGAGCCAGCACAGAACAACACTGCAAACTTCCAACTCCTTGAGTCATCCCAAAAGGATACCTTGATTGATGGTATTGAAAGCTGCTGAGAGGTCAAAAAGAGCAAGGATGGATGCACTTCCACCATCCCACTCCAGCCACAGATCATCCATAAGTGTGACCAATGCAGTTTCTGTCCCATATCTGGGCCTGAAACCTGACTGAAAGGGGTCTAGATATGTTTTCAGTTACATTTTATGTATATATGGAGGAGTCTTCCTTAGTCTGATTTCAGTCGAAATGATGCACTGCAGTGTTTATCTATTTACTACATTGCAGCATCTTTTTAAAACTGTATGTTCCTTGCCATGGGTGCTGAAATGTAGTGACAGTTTGGGATCTTTTGGTTTTATGTGGCAACAAGTCAGAACCAAATAATAAGGACCCTAAGTAATTGAGATACTTCGTCATTGGTTTTAGTGGTGTCAGTCTTCCCAGTGACTTCCCGTGCTTAAGTGGGAACTGGAATCCAGGCCTCTTAAGTTGTAGTTTGTCAATCTATTCATTATACCACACCAGATATATGCCAGTGGTCTCTTTGATACCAAAAGAAAAGGATGCTCCTATGCTAGAGAATGACAGGACAACCATAAATAGACAATCTTAGCATCTGTTCAGCTTGAATACCTCTTCTAAGTTATCTAGCACTTCAAAGGCCTCTTGTTAACAAAATAACCTTTTAAAGTTCAATGTAACCTTTAAAGCACCAAGAAGCTTTGACCTATAGCCTCCGTCAAAACTCTCAGGCTGTCAGGATCCTGCCAGCAGCGACACCAACAAAAATTAAGAAACTCTAAGTGCCTGAAGTTCTGCTGCAATTCAACATGAGGGCATCAATCTATTGGGGTGATATCACAAGTAGGGGCCACCCAGCCTTTCCTCTTACTTGAAGAGTGAGGATATATATTCCCACTAGGGATGGACATTTTGTTTCAGAACCAGTAAGTTACAAAATGAACCACGTGAGCCGAAGTGGTGCTTGGAATGGTCTGATACACGTGGAGCCAATTGCTCTACCTTTCTCTGGGCTCGCACTGGGTTAAACTGCAATGAGGAAGCCTGCTGCGACATCATCTTTCCTCCTTCATGATGCTGGCCAGTCAGACAAGGGTGGTTACTTCACGTCCTACCTTGTTCCACAGTTATGTTTGTACAGTGCCAGCATTGTTCACTGTCACATGGTTTTGTCTCTGTTCAGTCCCTGTTTCCGTTTATTCATGGACGTGATTACTTGTCTCATGACAACTGTAACTTCACGGTCTTGTTCCATGACAAATTCTGGATTTGTCTTCCTTTCTTAACCCTTTTTTAAAAGTATCATAAATAAAACTTTTTCGATATTTCAATTTACTGGTCTTCCAGGATTTACACGTCAATGCTACAGGATTTTCAGTGCTTTCTTTAATAATCATTTACACTGCATGGTGTTTCCCATAGGGAAACTAATGTTGAATGCCACTTCAGCCACTGACCACTAGGTGGACACTGGTTGTTGCATGACAGTTGTTACCCCATGGTCCCTTGTCTCGGAAAAGGAACTGGGAACCAACCGTGACAAGAGAATTCCCCAGCCCAGGGGCAGGCATGGCTTGTCATGCTCTGTTCCTGATTCCAAGGGTGTGGTTGAGACAACTTTTTGCTGTCACGCTATGGACGTGAAGTACGTTTTTTTGTACTGGTCCCAAGTGGGACAGCAAGGAGGGATGAATGGAACATGAAGTAACCACCAAGGAGGCAAGATGATGCCTCTCCCTGCAGAGCTCCTGAGTAGCCAGCACCCACAGAGGAGGAAAAATGACCAACCCATTCCCTCCGTCTTCTCAACAGAACATAAAAACTAAAAAAAATCACCAAATGTAAAAACTTGAAACACCTGTCCGGACTTTGATTTCTTGATCAAAGCCCCTGAAGTCTGTCTGAGGGAATTCCTAAAGCAAATTTTAAAAAATCCCAAAATTTCATACCTACTCATAGCCCCACTCGGATTTTTATTCATGTTAATCCTACATTCTCTTATCTCATTAGTAAATCAGAGAACCCAGTCACATAGACTGAAGGTCTGTAGCTACTTCCCCAACAAACTACCAGCCAACATGAAGGGGCACAAGTAGGACAAACTCACACAGGAGAAAAGCCTGGTACTCAGTTTAAGAAACTTAGTTGCTTTGTACGTGTCATTACCTTCACTTAACGTAGCATCATACCTGGTACTTCTCTTAGTACCAACTATCTGCTCTTGGTTATTTATCTGCTCCCAACTGAGCATAACATTTAGGGTTTTCTTTTTTAAAAAAATCTCTTTTGTTGTTTTCTCCCCATAATTGAGGGAAAAGGGGCATATCAGGAAACTTAAACAAAGCCAGAGAGGTATGTTTCCTGTAATTTTGTCTCTGAACTAGCTGACAGCTTTGCATGAGAAAATCTTACACAAACTCTCCTCTCATCATTAAGGCAAAGGTGACTACTGCCAGAGTTAAGTGAGGCATTGCTGTTTTGAAATGGTGAGGGTGACTTGATGTATGACAGCTGGAGCTCTTTCTCTGGGGAGATCACAGAGGAAGAGGTAAGCCGGTCCTGTGTAGTTCACTGGATGGAGTCTGTACCATTCATGCCTTGAAATTGTATGATTCCCTATTAGAACATCTCATACATTTCAGCCTGAAGCTTTTTGTGGATTCTTTTCAAGATGAGTTGCTATGAAGCTGAACATCATTTTCATCCCCAGGCTTCAGGTTTCAGTTCTGGAGGGAGGAGATTTCATTTGCCATCATTTAAACTCTTGTTATTCACATTAAGGAACTATTTATTTTAATAAGGAATTTTTTTTGCTAATGAAGAGTATTCAGCATTTGTGAGTGGCCAGAAATTCCTTTGAAAAGGAAATAAAGTGACAAAAATGTTTATACAGAATAAAACAATAACAAATGAAGCAATTCATCGTCAATCAATTAAAAACAACTTTCTTGGCAAGAGGGAAGTAAACTGATTGCCAGGGAAAATGCATCTATGCTGGTTGTGCATTGTGTGACCGAGAAATTATGAAATGATCTTTAAAAACAGCCAAATCTGTATAACTGGGATTCTTTTGGCAGGTGTGATGAAGCCCTAAGATGAGCTTGCATAAAATATCAGTGAACCACCTCTACTAAGATAATGATCTAATTTTAGAAAAAAATGATATATTTTAGGGCTTTAAATGTAGGCATTAACATGCTTTTTTATATAAATGACAGAAGGTAGTGCTATTTGCTCTTCTCTGTTACATTTACATATATTAGAGGCTACTAGAAAGGGATTGTTTAGCTTTGAATAACACAGCTAATAGGTAAGATACTTCTAAAGGACTTTAGTACAGTTACCATGCTTATTCTTGTATTCAACTTGAACTGCTTTTAGATCATTAGGAAAATAGAATCCAAAGTCCACTTGCCTTAAAGCACTCTGACAACAAATGTTAGTGTCACTAGACCATGGTAAATGGGCTTAGGGCTTCAGCCAGTAATTATTATTCTTTGTGTTTCATTCTTTTAATGCATCTCTACCATTCCATAGACTCTTAGATTCTTTTCAGTTAAGGTGGACATAATATATTAAGTAACATTTCTACCCATCATAGTTGGTAGACTAAGATTGAAACTTCCCATTATACACAGGAATGTTCTAAACTTAGAAACCCAAAGAAAACAAAGCAAGAAGCAGGTACCAAGCCTCAGATCTTGAAGAGAAAATGAGGAAAGTAGTTTTTTTACTCCCTCTTGGTCCTTTTCCCATTCTAGGTCTCCGGTCAGTTTACCCCAGAAACACAAGTAATAATAATAATAATAATAATAATAATAATAATAATAATAATAATAATAATAATAATAATAATAATAATAATAATAATAGAAGAAGATGGGCACAAAATGATTTTTCCATTTCATTTTTCATTTTTCATTTTGCTTCAGAACGAAATGAAAAATGAACTGATTTTTTAAAGAAAAATGAAATGAAATGAACTGGAAATTCACCTCAGTGCCACTGCCAAGCCATGCAGCAAGGCCTTCTGAGGCATGGGGAGGCCTGCTAGCACTGGCACTGACAATCCGGCTCAGGTCGGCTTCACCAAAGGAACTGGCCGGGAAGGGCAAGTGATGCTGGTGCGAGGCCCCACTGCTGCCACTGGAGCCCCGCCAGAGCCCAGAAGTCACTGGAGCCCAGAAGGAGGAGGAGGGGTACGTACAAGCCCCCAGAGGATCAAAACAGTTCATTATTGTTTCATCGTGTATGATTTCCCCACCCAAATATTCATACAAAATTGAATGAAATGAAATGTCTGTAGGGACGAAACAGAATGAAATGAAACACCATTTTTCCATTTCATGCCCATCTGTAATAATAATAATAATAATAATAATAATAATAATAATAATAATAATAATAATAATAATAATAATAATAATAATGATGATGATGATGATGATGATGATGATGAAGAAGAAGAAGAAAGAAGAAGAAGAAGAAGAAGAAGAAGAAGAAGAAGCTTTATTATGGTCAGAGACCAAAAACATCACAAGCAATGCTTTTTTCACCTTGCTGGGGAAAAAATGAGCATCTTTATTTTTGCAGTGAAAAGATGCCCATGAAGGTTTATTCCAAGGGGGTGGGAAAGGTCTGGGGGAAAAGTATTAAGAAGCATTCCCCCCTTCTTCTAATTTTCCCATGGTCCCAGCTTCCCACAGCTTCTTTTCACCTCCCTCCCCAAATGTGAATCACTGAAGTAAAGGTAAATAGGGGGAAAATTACATACATTGGTAAGCTTGTTCACTCCAGGAGTCATTAGGGTTTGGCAGCAGTAGAAGTCTTCTGGTGGAAGCTAAGTGAGGTCTAACTCTAATGGTAGTTTGGAGCACTGGGTGGAGCACTGGATGGATGGCAGATCAAAATCTGATTGTCACATTTGCTGGAGGAATCCCCTTCAAGGGAGATGGGAGTAAGGGGCCATAAGCCTGGCAATGCCTTTGGTGGCAAGGAGGCACAGACTGGTGTGGTAAAAATCCTGGGAAGCCTCAAGGCTTGAGATATTTCTTGCCAAATAAAGAAATAATCCAGGGAAGCCTTACTGTTTTTAGGCTTGAAATCAAACGGGAACCCAAAAAGGAAGCTCAACCAGCAAGCCCCCCCCCCCCCGATGGGTTGGAAAATAAAGACTCCGACAAGTGTATTTTTGGTGCAAAATGAAGCTTCTTCTTGATTCTTGAATCCCCTTTATTCTTGATTTCCGATTCCCTTGCCGCACCCCAGCAAGGCTGTTTTATTGAAAACCACATGACTACAAATCCCATATGACTTTGCAGTAATTTCTTAACCAATTACAAACTTACACATCTACGTAATGCCTAAATAAAGTTACTTCTTTGTCTAAATCTTAACACACTGAGCATGAGCAGGAATGCAAACTACTGCGCATGTGTGAAATTAGCCTGGGAACCTGATGAGAAGTGAAACATAGTATCTGAGCATTGATTTAGTACAATATGCCTTTGTTAAACTGTCCTCGCTAGTTACGTGATTTCCAGCTTACATTAAATGGATGCCACAGAGGCACTGTGAGAAAGATTCCCCACATTTCACTCTTTTTGTTTTTAAATTTTTTGAAGAATAGGAACACTGAGTTCGTAGTAATCAACTAACTACGATAACACAATAGTATTGGAATAAGTGAGAATATAACTATATTTTCAACCTTCAGACTGTGCTGTAGCCAGTTTCAACCTGAAGGTGGCAGTACACTTGTCTTTGCGTGAAACCAGAAGTAGCAATTAGCAATAGCAAAAAACTGAGATATAGTAAATATACATTAAAGGCAGCAACTTATGATAATAATGCATACCACAA
Source organism: Phrynocephalus guinanensis (assembly GCA_037367245.1). Classification (NCBI taxonomy): domain Eukaryota; kingdom Metazoa; phylum Chordata; class Lepidosauria; order Squamata; family Agamidae; genus Phrynocephalus; species Phrynocephalus guinanensis. The sequence goes on along the minus strand of CM074741.1, from coordinate 39,292,313 downwards.
TAATAAGCATAGCCTTTATGCAATTGCAGCAGTATAAAACCAATGTCATCTCTGTTATCTAAAGTAATCTAATTTCAGTTTGAGCCTTGGAAGTGTTCAGTTACCCATAATTAGCTGTTAGCTTTCAAAAATGCTCTAAAACCCCAAAAGATAGGTGATCCCTGAAACTAGCACTATATTTCTAAACCATTGTGAAACAGCAAACAGAATCTGATAGCTAGAATGTAATTGATGCAACACATTTTCAAAAAGACATGATGATTAACAATAACAGCATATTTCAGTTGTGTGGTACTAGTCTAGAAATGATAATGAGACTTCTCTGAGTTAGGAGAACAGTTACCATATGTGTAAGGGACACCACCATACATGTGTAAGGGACACCACTCCCTAAAACAACATGTGGTGTGCAGATTTTCACTAAGGTCTCTTCACTGTCTATGTGTTCATTGAGACCAGAATAGTCTGTGATATTATGAGGCTGATAGCAAAGTAAATTCCCAGCAGCTTAGCTGGCAGAAATACAAAACTTAGTGCATTACTGGTTTTGGCCAGTTGAAGCCAGACACTACTGTAGGCCTTTAAAACAGAACTGTTGTTCAGTGCTGAAATGCAACTCAATGGGAGAATGAAACCTGCTTATGGAAAACAAGCAGCCAATTTTAAAGCAAAAAACACAAACACTTTGAAAACTACAGTACTAAAATCTACCATAAGCAAATAGGCATGCCTTTCCCCGTTTTTAAGTTCCAAAGGATGCAAAAAGGTCTTGAAAATCTCATGAGAAAACAAATTAGTGTGTGTGTCTTAGAATAAGCCAAAAGCGCAGCATTTCTGTAGAAGGTTTGAAACAAAGAACAATTAACAGTACATAGATAGCTAGGCAGCGATTGCCAGCCTAAGAACAGTGTGAATCCCCTTATCAGAAACCTTGGCATCTTTCCCGGAAAAGCTGTAAAGGAAAGAAATTTGTTAAACCATAGAAAGTTGAATGCAAACTTTCTCTGATCCTTCCCAGAAAAAGCTGCAAAGGAAAAATTTGTTAAGATGACCTGTGAAAAAGGAAATTAAACAGAGGCAATTGTTATAAACAGCCTATCGTCCACAGTCATTGACAGAGACATAAAGGTGAAGGCAGGATGGCAAGACAAGCAGTCTCAGGTGACCTTCTGAAACGCTGATTCAATGTTTCCCTTGCAACAAGGTAGAGATCCATGGCAGTTTCACTCTGAGGCTGATTTTCCGGCAGCAAAGGAATGGAATGTTTTAGAAAAAAGTGCCTTTTCAGAACAAAGTGTGTTTTCAGTGCTAATTCACAGTTCACAGCTGGTAAGGATAGAACCGTTGATCTCTGGAACTGTTCCACGAACTTCATCCATGTAACGCAGTAATCAGGCCACCACAACGTTCAGTGGGTGGAAACAATGAAGGGAGTCGAGGCACGGCATGGCGACTGTATCAGTTGAGACGCCTTTTCGGAACGAAGGAAAGCAGAGCTTTTCCCATGGGGGTGCATAGAAGCAGCTTCACCCGTGGAACAGGGGCCTTGTTTAAGCCTGGATTTCTCCTCCTCGTCATGATTACTGTTCCACATCTCATTAACCCCTTTCCTTCCACCGCCACCACCGTCATCTGCCTTATCAGAGTCAGTACTCACAAATCGGCACGTACGCAGAATATCAGCCAGCGAGATAGTTGAACTGCCGGAGAAAGTAGCAACAGCTAGCTTGCAGCCAGCATTAGAGTTCTCAAAGGCCAATTGTTTAATGATGCTTATACAAAGCATCCTGGGAAAGATTATCCACACTTCCGTAGTTCCCACCTGCTCTTCAAACGCCACAATCAAGTGAGACACAAATTCAGCAACCAACTCCTTGGCACCCTGACGAATGGCAGCAAGCCCAGCAACATTAGAGTCAGTTTTGGCAGCCTTAAGAACAATTTCAGCCACACTGGAGAGTGCAGTGTCCTTTGCATAAGCGTCCTCACCCTCTTTCAGTGCTTCAGAGGGAATTGGGGCATTTTTTTCAGCGTGAGCAGGGGCAGTAGCTTGCAGGACTGGAGAAGCAAGGTGCACAGGCTCGATGGCCAAGGCTGCTGCTGGAACAGCGTCAACAAAGCCAGCACTGAGCAATTTTCCATCATTTGCAACGGATAAGGCTGGAGAGGGCTCAGGCAGTGAATCTGGCAGCTGGCTTGGAAATTCAAGGGCTGGGCACGCTGGTAGTGGAGCTGACGGGAGTGCAGGCATAGCTGTGCTCACCGGCGGTGGTTCTTTAGGAGCCTCAATTAGCCAAGAGGCTGGTAAGGGGGGCAGGATGATAGGCAATGGTGATGGCAGAGACTTTATTGCCAATAAAGGATTGTCTGGAGTGGATCCTTGAAGGCACACACGGACCTGAAACCACGTGTGCCGGACCTTAAAATTAACTTTGGGATGATTCCGAAGGCAGTAGCCAATTTTGTCCCATTTTTGAAGATCTAACATGCCAGATAGTGGGAACCAAGGACATATTTCAGCAATTTCTTTGGCAAGATCTTCCACCTCCTTTAGAGGAGTTTCGTAGCTATTCTTAGTGAGCAGATAATGCAGTTCCTGGCAGAACTTTTGTTGTGGGGAGGAAACAGCATTCCCGCCCATGTTGAAACAGTATTGGTAGTCTTAAAGTACGGGATCACTCACCAATGGGATCGAAGGTACGTCTTCGATGGTGATTTGAGCGCGCTTGGGATCCTTTTGCCCGGATGAGGATGGTGAGCGATGGTAGTTCGACTCCTGCCTGGCTCGCCAAATGTGGTAAAAATCCTGGGAAGCCTCGAGGCTTGAGATATTTCTTGCCAAATAAAGAAATAATCCAGGGAAGCCTTACTGTTTTTAGGCTTGAAATCAAACGGGAACCCAAAAAGGAAGCTCAACCAGCAAGCCCCCCCCCCCCGATGGGTTGGAAAATAAAGACTCCGACAAGTGTATTTTTGGTGCAAAATGAAGCTTCTTCTTGATTCTTGAATCCCCTTTATTCTTGATTTCCGATTCCCTTGCCGCACCCCAGCAAGGCTGTTTTATTGAAAACCACATGACTACAAATCCCATATGACTTTGCAGTAATTTCTTAACCAATTACAAACTTACACATCTACGTAATGCCTAAATAAAGTTACTTCTTTGTCTAAATCTTAACACACTGAGCATGAGCAGGAATGCAAACTACTGCGCATGTGTGAAATTAGCCTGGGAACCTGATGAGAAGTGAAACATAGTATCTGAGCATTGATTTAGTACAATATGCCTTTGTTAAACTGTCCTCGCTAGTTACGTGATTTCCAGCTTACATTAAATGGATGCCACAGAGGCACTGTGAGAAAGATTCCCCACAGACTGGCATACACTTATTTGGTCTCCAATAGACTGTCATTTCTATTTGGAACCCCAGCCATCAGATGGAGATAATGTGGATGACATTGGGGACATTTGGGGCAAGATAGCTCAGTGGGTTTCATCTCTGATAATCTACTGGGCCTCATTGAAAGGGGCTAGACTCAGTGATCTACAGCAGTGCTCCCCAACCTTTTTATCACCGTGGACCGGTAAATGCTTGATAATTTTTCCCTGGCCCGCTTTTTTTGATTTAATAAGATAAAAAATGTAAATGCCCCCCCCCGCGCTGACGCACATGCGTGCTAGTCGTTTCCCACTCTAGGGGGCGGTGCTCATCTCCGTACTCAAGCCGAAGAGCCAGTGTTGTGCGATGAGTCCTTGGCATCGCTGCAAGGAAACACTGTTTTTACTTCCTCGCATTTTTCCCCCGGGGGCTACCCAGCCATCGTGAGATCTTGGGACCCTTTGCCCTTCCTTGACATGAGGCCTCCCTCCCTCCTTACTTTCTTTCTTTCTTTCCCTTTTCTTTCTCCCTCCCTCCCTTCCTCCCTCCCTTCTTTCTTTCTTTCTTTCTTTCTTTCTTTCTTTCTTTCTTTCTTTCTTTCTTTCTTTCTTTCTTTCTTTCTTTCTTTCCCTTTTCTTTCTCCCTCCCTCCCCCTCTCCTTTCTTTTCTTTCTTTCTCTCTCTCCCTTCCTCCCTCTTTCTTTCTTTCCTCCCACTCTCCTTCCTTCCTTCCTTCCTTCCTTCCTTCCTTCCTTCCTTCCTTCCTTCCTTCCTTCCTCTTTCTCTCCCTTCTTTCTTTCTTTCTCTCCCTCTCTCTCCCTTCTTTCTTTTTTCTTTATTTCTCTCCCTCTCCCTCCCTCTCTTTCCTTCCTTCCTTCCCTCCTACTCTACCTCCTTCCTCCCCTTCTTTCTTCCCTTCCTTCCTCATTTTCTTTCTTTCTTTCTTTTTCTTTCTTTCTTTTTCTTTCTTTCTTTCTTTCTTTCTTTCTTTCTTTCTTTTCTTTCTTTCTTTCTTTCCTTTCTCTCTCCTCCTCCTCCTCCTCCCTTCCCTCCCACTCTCCTTTCTTCTTCTTTTTCCCCCTTTTCTTTTTTTTCTTTCTTCCTCTCTCCATCTCCTCTCCCCTTCTTTCTTTCTTTATTTCCTTCCTTCCCTCCCTCCCTCCCTTTCTTTTTCTTCCTTTCTTCCTCATTTTCTTTCTTCCTTCCTTCCTCCTCCTCCTTTCGTTCTTCCTCTCTCTCCCTCATTCCTTCTCTCCCTTTCTTTTTCTTTCCCTCCCTCCTTCCTTTACTTACTTACTTTCTTCCTCCCTTCCTCCTTCTCCCTCCTTCTCCCTCCTTCTTTCTTTCTTTCTTTCTTTCTTTCTTTCTTTCTTTCTTTCTTTCTTTCTTTCTTTCTTTCTTTCTTTCTTTCTTTCTTTCTTTCTTTTTCTTTCTTTCCCCCCCCTTCCTCCCCCCCTCCCTCCCTCCCTCCCTCCCTCCCTCCCTCCCTCTTTCTTTCTTTCTTTCTTTCTTTCTTTCTTTCTTTCTTTCTTTCTTTTCTTTCTTTCTTTCTTTCTTTTTTTTTTCTTTCTTTTTCTTTCTTTCTTTCTTTCTTTCTCTCTTTCTCTCTCCCCTCCCTCCTTACTTTCTTTCTTTCTTTCTGGCGGGACGGGGGCGATTGCAGGGGGGTCGCGGCGGCGGCGGCGGGACGGGGACGATTGCGGCGGCGGCGGGGGGGTCGCGGCGGCAGCGGGACGGGAGCGATTGTGGCGGCGGCGGCGGGGGGGACGATTGCAGGGGTCGCGGTGGCGGCGGCGGGACGGGGGCGATTGCGGCGGCGGCGGGGGGACGATTGCGGGGGGCGTCACGGCGGCGGCAGGACGGGGGCGATTGCGGGGGGGGTCGCGGCGGCCGGGGGGTCGCGGCGGCGGTGGCGGTGGCGGGGACGATTGCGGGGGTTCGTGGCGGCGGCGGCGCGACGGGGGCGATTGCGGGGGGATTGCGGCGGCGGGGGGGTCGCGGTGCTGGCGGCGGTGGCGGGGGCGATTGCGGGGGGGTCGCGGTGCTGGCGGCGGTGGCGGGGACGATTGCGGGGGGTCGTGGCGGCGGCGGCGGCGGGGGGTCGGCAGCGGCGGCGGGGTGATTGCGTGGGGTCGTGGTGGCGGTGGCGGTGGCGGGGACGATTGCGGGGGTCGTGGCGGCGGCGGCGGGACGGGGGCGATTGCGGCGGCGGCGGCGGGGATGATTGCGGGGGGTCGCGGCGGGGGGGGCGATTGCGGGGGGTGGCGCGGCGGCAGCCCGGTGCCGATTCATCCACGGACCGGCACCGGTCCGCGGCCCGGGGGTTGGGGAACACTGATCTACAGGGTCTCTTCCACCTCTGCAGTGTTAAGGTAGTTGTAGTAGTAGTAGTAGCAGCAGCAGCAGCAGCAGCAGCAGATTTGTTTAAATATATTCCCAACACAATGCCAGGGGTAATGCTGTAACCAATAAAGCTGTGGTCTTTTCAGTCCAAAAATGTGTTTTGATAATTTGTATAATCCCTTCTTCATGCAGCCAGGGGCCTACTCAGCTTTAGAATAACAGTTCAGCTATCTAGTTGCCTCTTCATATAAGCCAACATCAGGCAAATCAGGATTCTGGCTCACATGGAGAACATATCCAGGTAGAGAGGCCTTATTTTCTTTTGACAGTTACATTTCGATGATGAAAGAGATGACAGGGAGCTAGAGCTTGCACACACCCTCCAACATGTGGCCTCGACACACTTCAACTGAATGAGAGTTGTGTGTCTCCAATATAAGGCACTAATGGAGGAGGACGATGAATAATAAACACAAACAATTGTATGGTAGGACAAATGAAACATATTGGAATGCAAAATAGTTTAGATGGTGGTGATATAAGCAGTTAATTGGAATTCAGGTGAAATCAATCAAGCTGCAGTCCTCAAAAGAACAAATGATTTTAAATCTTTTGAATATCAGCACCTTTGTTTTCCTTTTGTTTGCTCTGTGCAGACATCATTGTATGTGAGTTTTAAAATGTATATTGGTAGCATTTATAACATTCAAATTCTGAAACACAAATAACATTGCCGTTATATGTCCCCACTCATTTTTTTTTAAATTGAGAAATATTGAATTTCCAAAACATGTTACAAATATTTTGTTTCATTTTCAGCATTTAAATCCTTTAAGGCTATATTGGGCCAGGGAAAGAAAGTCAGAAAGAGAGAACATTTATTTGTTTGTTTTCTTATACTCCTACACTGTAAAATGAAAAAAATTCAAAGCACTGTAATGCAATAACAAAGCCCTAGAGATGGGCACAAAAAAAATGCTATTTTGTCATTTTGTTAGGAAATGAAATGAAATGAAATGAAATGAAATGAAACATGGAAGCTCTGGGGCTCCCCACCTCCTCCCCTCAGCCCCTGTTTCCAGCCTCCTCTCAAGTGAGCGGCAGGTGGGTGGTGACTCTCCTGGGTCCTAGAGGCACTAGATTTGGTGCTGGGAGCCATTTTCAGAGTGTTGCAGCAGAGCCATCATCAGCTGGATGCCTTTAAAAATGGCCCAGTAACCACCAGGGGATCCCCCAGTGCCTACTGGGGGTCCAGCCAATGACAGCTCAGCAGGGTCCCTCTGAACATGGTTGGTTTGCCAGCTCGGAGCTCTTGCACTGGCATCCTGACCATGTTCAGAGGGGTGCAGCAGAGCTTTCATCAGCTGGACCCCTTTAAAAATGGCCCAGTCACCCCCAGGGAATTCCCCTGGTGCCAACTGGGCCACTTTAATGGGATCCAGCCGATGACCGCTCGGCAGGATCCCTCTGAATATGGTTGGATTGCCAACTCGGGGCTCTTGCACTGGCATCCCGAACATGTTCAGAGGGATCCTGCCAAGCTGTCATCAGCTGGACTTCTTTAAATATGGTCCAGTCAGCACTGGGGGGATCCCCCGGTATTGACTTTGCCATATTTAAAGGGGTCCAGCAAATGAAACTGCAGCTGGACCCCATTAAAAATGGCTCCTGGGCACCAAATCTGGGGCTCTAGGATCCAGGGGAGCCATTTCATTTCATTTATTTTTGTTTTTTACATTTTTAAATGAAACAAAATGAAATGGGGGTAGGCACGAAACAAAACAAAATGAAATGTTATTTTTCTGTTTCGTGCCCAGTTCTACAACACACACACAAAATATATATCTAAATATATTCCATAACATATTTAGTTCAGTGATTATCCAAACAGAAAAAAAGAAATATCATTGTAAGATACTTCAGCTTCTGCCCTCTTCAGTAGATGTGAATAGAACTGTGTTTCATTCAAAATGGCAGTTGAAGAACACAGGTGACATGCCATACGAGTGGATGATGTACCAAGTCTATAAATCTACAGGGTTGCTCTTTTTCTTTACTTGAATGAGATTGTATGTCTGTCTCAACTGCCAACTAATCAGACAAGCCAAAAAGGGCTGGCTTAAAATGCCTAGCAGTTGGATACCTAAATATGACAGTATTTAATAAATACAAATGAATACTATGGAATATTACTCTTATAAATAAAGGACTTTTTAAAATTTTATGAATTAAACTTGGCAACAACTTTTTACCTGACCGTGTGAGATATGTAGAGGTCATTAAAGAATTGAGTATGTAAAACATGAAAAATTTGTAAGGCATATGCCCAAGGGAGTACTCAATCATGGTTTACTGGAGGAGAATGAACTCAGGGGGTCGAAGGAATTTCTTTTCAAAACTTGTGATAGCTAAACTCTGAGGAAAAAGGGGTACAAAGAATATTGCTCATATTAAGCAGGATTTCTAAGCTCTCAAAGGTTCCACTACCAATGATCCACTATAATGTAGGTCTTTGCCTACCCAGCCCAGAAATAACAAGGTGAGACAACATCGTGTTGGGAATAATAGGGCCATAACTTTATTGAATAATAACTATGCTTAACTAGAAGAACTGCCAAGGGGACCTCTACCCATAGTGCAAGGAGGTATGCCATCTGAACAATGTGTATTCAGTTTTTTTTTTTTTTTTACAGGTGCCTGCATATTGGGCGAAGCTATCTCTAACTCAGGAGGACATAGGTGTTTAACTTAAACTAAACCTAACTTAGGATACAAGGCTGCAGCCTGAAGATCTGTATTGGATGGGTCCCCTTAAGCGGTTATAAGTGGCTTCTAACTGTATTGGCAAGATCTGGCCAGACTTTTGGTCAAGAACAATCTATATTAGACAGTGGTGAATAACACTACTCTATTCCTCACCTTTGATATCTGTTCTGGCTATCAAACTAGTAGACATGAGTAGTATGTTATAGCCTATATTATTGGTTAAGAATTATATTGAAGTAAGGGGCAAAGGAAGGGGAGAAGGGTTAAAGGCAATTGAAAAAGGGTCTCATATTAATTCAAATTAACCCTGGTGTCAAATTGAGCCTCAGGAAGATGACAACCCGAACAAAGAAAGAGGACTCCCCAAACCAAACAGCAAATTTAATGAGACTCATAGCCCAAGACCCGTTTAAAAATGCCCTTCAAGACTTTCAAGCAAATATTGTGAAACAAATCTTATATCAGATGCAAGAGGTTAAGACCGAGATCAAAGCTGGAATAGACAGTAATAATTTGAAAATAGATGCCTTTACACAGGCGATTAAAGAGGTGGAACATAAAGTCACTAAAATTGAAAAAGAATTAGAAATCATAAAGGAAGAAAAGAGCAAGGATCAAGATAGACTGATATTGATAGAAATGGATAGGGCATCGTACTTTTTGAGAATTCAAAATGTGGAAGAACATGAAGGAGAAGACTTAGAGCAATTAATAACTGAAGAATGGGCCGCACAAACAGGATTAACTAAAGAAGAATTACAACAATCTATAGACAGAATATACAGAATAGGCAATGCATACACAAGGAAGAACAAACTGCCAAAAGAAGTGCACATAAAGCTTATAAAGAGATCAATAAAAGAGAAAATATTGAAATTTAACCAAGAGAAAGATTTGACAATAAGGGGGGGGGGTCAAAGTCAATATCCTGAAACAGGTACCATGGAGCATGCGAAAAAAAAGACAAGAATACTCTTTTCTCACAAAAGTGCTCATAGATAGGAAAATCCCCTTTAAATGGCTAACCCCAGAAGGCGTCTTATTTAATTGGGAGGCGAGAAGATACAATCTAAATAGCAAAATGGAGGCGAGAAACTTCCTGGAAGAGATGAGACACAAACTGAAGCTGACTGAAGAAGATTTGCAGTTTTCCAGTGAAGAATCAGAAGGGGAGATAAAAAGAAAGGAGGACAGAGTACTGAAACCACAGAGAACTTTAACACCCCCCTCGCCCAGGAAAACAAGAAACTGGAACAAAAACAAAGACAAAGCAGATAAATCAGACAGTAAATACCTGTAAAATGTCAAGAGAACTCAAGTTTTTATCTGTTAACGTTAAAGGGATGAACTCGCCCCAGAAGAGAAATTCAATCTTTAATAAACTATACAAAACCAAAGCTGATGTCGTACTAACTAAAGAAACCCACATTAAAGAATCAGACAAGAATTTGCTAAAGAATGACAAATTAGGACACACGTTTATAGCAGCGGACAAACAAAAGAAAAGGGGTGTGGCAATGTATGTACAGAAAGACCTTAATCCAAAATTAATCTATGCCTCAACAGATGGAAGAGTTGTAGTAGCAGAGATAACAACAGAGGGCAAAGAAATATTGCTAATAAATATTTATGCACCAAAAGAAGTGCAAGAAAAGTTCTTCACACAATTAAAAGAACTGCTGACAAGAGAGCCAGAAAAAAATATGCATTATGGGGGACTTTAACGCAGTAGTTGATAAAGCAAAAGACACCTCAGCGACAGATGGGGCAGGAAGAAAAAAGAAAAGAAATCTCTAAAACTTTCTTAGAAATGGCAAAGGAGCTAAACTTAATTGACATCTGGAGAACCCGAAATCCACATAAAAGAGACTACACTTTCTACTCATGCAGACACAAGTCTTGGTCGAGGATTGACAATTGCTGGATTTCAGCAGATTTGACATACCAAGTGGAAGAAACTGAAATATTGCCAAATACATATGCAGACCATAACCCAATAATAATGACGTTAGGGCAATCAAGAAGGAAAGGAGGATGGAGATTAAATACCTATCTGATGAGAGATGAAACTTTTATAACCAAAATGAAAAATGAATTAGATCTCTTCTTCCAAATGAATAAACCCCAAGATACAGAAATGACAACAATTTGGGACGCAGGGAAGGCCTATGTCAGAGGGTTAGCAATACAATACAATGCACAAAAAAGGAAAGAAAAGAAGAAACAATATCAAGATCTCCTAGCATCCTTAAAGGAGGATGAACAGGAGCTTTAAAAAAGACCCTCAGCCACCAACATAAAAAATAAAATAAACATACTACAACACAAAATTCACTTGCTGGGACAAGAAAAGATGGCAAAAAAAATCAAATTTGCAAGGCAGAATTTTTTTGAAAACGCGAATAAACCAGGAAGATGGTTAGCATATAAAATCAAAAGAGAGAGAGAGAAAAACAAGGATTGGCACACTAGAAAACAAAGAAGGACTGGAAACACATAAGCAGAAAGAAATCCAAAAATAATACAAGACTATTACATAAACCTGTATTAAAAAAAAGAAATTGAACAGGAAGATCAGTGGAAATATTTAGACAAGATAGTGAGCTGGAAATTCAGTCACCAACACCTAGAGATGCTACACAGTCCGATAGCAACTTGTGAAATTATTGAGGCATGGAAAAAAACAGAAGAAGGGGAAGGCTCCAGGACCGGATGGTCTCCCAATGGAATTTTATCAAGGACTGGAGGGAACTCTAGCCCCACAGTTTAAAAAATTAGTGGAACACATTGGAAGAAATGGCAAAATCCCAGACTCGTGGAAAGAAGCACACATATCATTGATACACAAAACAGGAACCGGGGGGGGGGGGGAAAGAAACTAAAAATTACAAGCCAATCTCTCTTCTAAATATTGATTATAAGATTTATGTAACTATATGGGCAGTAAGACTAAATAAGGTGCTAGCAGAAATGATACGTGAAGACCAAACAGGATTTATCCCAAAACAAAAACTAACATCAAATATAAGAACAATAATAGACATCTTGGAATACTACGAACAACACCCAGAGAAGCAAATTATGTTGATCTTCCTGGATGCGGAAAAGGCTTTTGATAATTTGAATTGGGAGTTTATGCTCCTGCAGTTAAAGAAGATGGGGGCATATGGACCTTTTCTACAAGCAATTAAAACTATTTACACCGAGCAGAGGGCGAAGATCAAAGTGAATAATCAAATGACAGAAGACATCCAAATTATGCAAGGCACGAGACAGGGGTGCCCACTTTCCCCTCTACTATTCGTTTTAACTCTTGAGACTCTGAATAGACAAATAAGAGGGAATAAGGGAATTAGAGGCCTTAAGATCAAGGGGGAAGAGTATAAATTGCAAGCATATGCAGACAACCTGGTAGTAATATTGGATAACCCCCTGCACAGTATTGAACAAGTATTAGAAGAAATAAAAGAATTTGGAGCAGTGGCAGGCCTAAAAATAAACTATACAAAAACAAAATTTATGACTAAAGATATGCACAAAAAGATGTGGAGGAACTCAGGCTTAAAACAAATTTTCAGGAAGTCCAAAAAATAAGATATTTAGGGATTATGATCACAAAAAAACCAAGTAATTTGATGAAGGAAAATTATCTCTCAATGCAGAAAGAAAGAGAGATCTGGACGACTGGGACAAGCTGCAAATATCAATGAGGGGTCGAATCTCAACAATCAACATGTCAGTCCTCCCAAAATTGTTATTCCTCTTTCAAAACTTACCAATTATACTAAAATTTTAAATACTTCAAAGACCTAGAAACACTGATCTCAAAATTTATTTGGAAAGGAAAAAGACCAAGAATAAAACTCTTAATACTACAAGATTTAAAAGAAAGAGGAGGGACAGGGCTGCCAAACTGGTTACTATATTATAAAGCCTGTGCCATGGTCTGGATAAAAGAGTGGATAACACTTGGAAATCAAAGAATATTAAAACTAGAAGGCCATGATTTAAGAATGGGTTGGCACGCGTATGTGTGGTACGGGGGAATTAAGGAGCAGACACATTTTTCAAATCATATAATAAGGAAAACACTTTCCTTAGTCTGGCAAAAGTTTCAAATGCACACATAAAAAAATACCTGAGTGGGTAGCACCTATAGAGGCCTTCACGTTAAAAAACAATAAACCCAAAGGGGTTACTACTTACTTACCAAGAATTACTGACTAAAGAGACGGAGATGAAAGATAAAACAAAACTGGAGAAATTGGGTTTAGCAACAGATTGGTGGTCAATGGCAAAACTGGAATCAAGATATAAAAAAGATAAGTGTATGGGTTTCTTTGAAGGAAGAACACAGGTGGATGAACTGTGGATTTATACAAATGAGGAAATCATCAAAAATGTACACATACTTATTAGAATATGAATTGGAGGATGAAAGGGTGAAGGAGGGAATGATTAAATGGGCTCAACATTTTAAATATAACTTTGATAAAAATGATTGGACTAAAATGTGGAAAGATAGTCACAAATTAATTAAACCTGTTAGTCTTAAAGAAAATATATTTAAAATGTTTCACAGGTGGCATCTCACTCTGGTAAAACTAGCCAAAATGTCAAAAGGGTCAAATAATGTTTGTTGGAAATGCAGAAAGAACCGAGGGACTTACTATCATGCATGGTGGTCATGCGACGAAGCCCAGGAGTTCTGGCGACAGACTTGGAAAGTGGCACAAGAAATTGTACAAATTAAATTGAACTTTAGACAAGAAACGTTGCTGAATATAATGCCAGAGATTATTAACAAAAAAATAAAATATATTCTCTTGTACATATATACGGCAGCTAGACTGCTCTGGGCCCAGAAATGGAAAAAAGTGAAATACCAACTAAGGTTGAACTGCTGAAAAAGCTACTGGACATTGCAGAACTGGATATGCTCTCAGAGGCGTTGCGAGACCACCCGGGACATTTTGTAAAGGAGAGCTGGAAGATGCTATATAACTGGGCCCAGAAGCAGACAAATGAACAAGGGGCAAAATAGATATAAAGATGTTTAGATAGTGACACCAAAATCTGAAAGTTTTGTAGATGGCTGTTCAAGTGTGGAATCCCTAATTCCTTTGTATTAGCAATAGATAAGTGGACAGGTATTGTCCACCATAGACTCTTGTTTGTGTTAACATTCTAAAGTGGTTCTTAACAATGGCTGATTTTGTTTGTTCATATTATGTGAAATAAATATTTAAACCACAAAAAAAGAGAGAAAAACTCTGAGACTGAAGAGACCAAAACTAATCAGTGGCAAAATTTAATTCTTACAAAATGAAAAGTAATTTTATGTTTGTTTTAAAAAAATGGCATGTGCCTCGCATTGTGTTGCAACTTTAATACTTTCTTTTTTTAAAAAAAATTGATGTACTGAAAAGGTGGCTAATTGTAAACGAGGGCCAACAAAGGTTTAGGTTACTGTTCTTTTGAATTATAGAGAAACAGAGTATTTGAGAAAGAGAAATTAAATTTTCAGGTGGAGGTCAGCTTGGGAATCAAAAGAATCCCTCTGATTTATGCAGAGTCATGCATTAGCCACTTGAGATTTGAAAGGGAACAATTTGAAAGCTTTTTCGCTCCTCCTCCTCCTGCACAGATAATTGCCTTTAATAACTAAGTTGCTATTTTGGCTTCAGAATATCAGCTTTCCAAATTAGTTGAGTTCTGAAGGTCCTTTGGAGCATAAAATCTCTGATTAAACACTTTCCAAAGTTCATCCTACTGGCAAAAGTGAAAATTCCATTACCTTAGTGGGTGCAGACATGTCAGATTTATCGAGATGGTGGTGCAGAGAGGGAACCAAAGTGAGATGAGGCATCTGCCTCTGTAATAAGTAATAATCTGAGGACACAGTTTATTTCAACAGCCATAATTATGCTGCCAATAATATAATGAAACCTAATATTATTGTGCTTCATTTTAGATTGTAGTTTTGTTGGATTAGGCAACCAACGAAACAGCCTACAAACACTGCACGTTGTTAAGGAAACAGCTTTATGGTTTATCACTGAGGAATGAATCAATTCGGAAAATAATGATGTGAGAGTGATATACTCTCGGGCAGGTGGAAGTGTCTCCTTTACACACTTACATAAAGTTTACTCTGACTCCATATATAGCTTTGTGGATTCTAGTTTCTTTACACTGAGGTAGAACATCTGCGTGACATCTTCCTTGTCAAGAACTCAGCACCAAATATGATCCACCATAATTTCTGGCATACACCATTCTTTTTCCCATATATATTTCTTGCAGCCTTACTATCGTTTTGTACAATGGCATTATAATATTGGCTGTTTTATTTTCAGTCCCCTTTTTGATAATCCCTAGCAAGGAATTCGCCTTCTACACCACTGCCAGACATTGGGTAAACAACAGACCAAGATCTCTTTCCTGATCTGTCACAGAGAACTCAGAGCCCATGAGTTGATAAAGTTTTGTTTTTTTGCCCCAATATGCATTACTTTACATTTTGCTACATTGAAATGCATTTGCCGTTTGGCAGCCCATTCCCCCAGTTTGGAGAGATCCTTCTGGAGCTCTTCACAATCTTCTCTGGTTTTTACCACATATAAAAGTTTCATGTCATCTGCAAACCTGGCCACCTCACTGCTTATCCCTGTCTCCAGGTCATTTATGCTTGACACTCTTCTCCCAACATGCATGGCAAAGGAGATAGGAGCATGGTTCCCCAGAGGCTCAGTGACATTCACATCTCTGACCAGGTCCTGATTATCACATAGTATTAGATCCAGAGTTGGCTGTTCTCGGGTGGGCTCCATGAGAAGTTTCTTTAATGCACAGTCATTCAGCATGTTGAGAAACCCAGTTTCTCTTTCTTGCCCTGAGCTCGCATTGGCCCAGTTTATGTGAGGATAATTGAACTCCCCCATGATTATTATCCTGTCCCTCTTAGACACCTCCATGATTTCTCTCTTCATTTCAAGGTCCCCCTCAAGTTTTTGATCTGGTGGACAATACTACACCCCCACGATCACATTGCTCCGAAATATCAGCACAGAGCCTGCAGCTGAAGCGGTTCCCGCATGGCCCACAAGCATCCGCAGGGCTATGTGGGTGCCTTTTCCACCAACACCACTGATGCTGCTGCCACCACATGATAACTACATAGGAGACACTGGAAACAGTGCTGGCTTGGTGATAAGGGCAGGGGCGGATGGGGAGTTGTGGGGTGGGAGGGGGATGGCACTTCATTGATCTTCTCCCTCCTCCCCAGCAGGAGGTTATTTGGTCATCGGAGGCAGAGGGAGTGGCTGCATACCATCACTGCTTTCACCCATGGCACTTCACCACCACTTTCAGCCCCCTTGCCACCACTGCTACCCCTAGATAAGAGTGTTAGTGTCATAATATTTAACTACAATCATTCTGTAGTTAAATATATTCTCTTTTGGAACCTTCAGAAGGGAACTTGAATAGATTAGACCAAGATCTGTGTGAAGAAAGGCTGAAATATTTGGGGCTGTTTATCATGTTAAAAAGTAAGTCAGGATTTTATATGGATTTATAACACTGTCATACAAGTAAAGTGGGTATGGAGTTTTCTTCTCTCTCATCCACTGAACCTAAATTTTGGAATACCAATCAAAGGAAGTACTTTCCTCACACAGCATTTAGTTAAACTTTGACAATCTCTGTTACAAGATGTAGTGCTGACTGCCATCTTGTATGACTTTAAAAGTACCATTGGGAATTTTTAGCAGTTCAGACTATCAATAGCTACTAGTCAGGGTAGCTATGTGTCACCTTTACAATGAAACACCACATTCCTCTGTATATAAGCTGCCAGATAATCTTTGAGAGTGGCTATAGTTTCCTGCATGTCCTTCTTGTCAGCTCTTGACAATGACCGATTTGCCCACTATGGGAATGATGTTAGATTAGAAGGGCCTTTGTTTTATTCCAGAATGGTTTCACAAGCAACAAATGGGTTTAGTTTATAAATATATTACAATTTAACATGCATTCAGCTATTCTCAGCTTGACTTTTCTGTGGTTCTTTGAGAACTAAATACATCATACACACAATTTTAATCAATACATTATTTGACAGAGGGAGAGATTATTAATAAACTGTTATCTGTCATTCAGAGCATTCCAGTTTTATAGAGTACCAACTCTGATTGCAGCCCTCCTCAGGGATGTCCTTTTTTCACACTTCACTCCTAATCATATTTAACGGGAAATATGTCCTGTTGGTTTCATTAGGCTCCCTCCCTCTCCCAGCCCATCTGTGCACAAAGCCTCAAGAAGATATTAAAATTTCCAATGTGTGACTACAATATTCTTTCAATAAACAATGTATTATATCATCAGTGAATGTTTAATCAACCTAACAGGAAGTAATTTCATTTTCCATTTTGAGGCAGAACCAAAGAGTGTAAAATCAGGAGCAACTTTTTCTGAAGCATGTTCAAATGATAATGAGCATTAATATTCTCTATGTTTCAATCCCCTGAAAATAATAAACACAGCACATAGAAAAATCTACTTTGTGTCAGATTAAGAGCAGGTGCAAAACTTAAAGGAACAAAGTTCTTTTCAATCAATTACAGTCCCAAATGTTACAATCTAAAACTCAACAGATTCATAATATGTAGAGCTTTATAAACTTCAACGTTTAAAAATATGTCAAAGATTTTGAGGAGCATTTTTCCAATGATGTAGTGAGATCTAAAAGAGGTTAAATTGTTTATTAACTCAATTTCCTTCTCAGGTCCATTTTTTAAAAATCACAATCTTCCTTATCATTCCCTCCAACAGCTAACTTGAATAGTCAGAGCCCTATGTATTTGCAAATGAAATAGGCTTACACCAAGAGAACACCTAAATGAAACTTGTAAATTAGGCTATTGAAAGTTTTAGTGTGAAATTTCATCAATAGCCTGATGATATCCAGGTCAATATTAAATTTACATCTGACTCAGGTTAGGCAGTCAAAATACTACATGATTGTGCTTAGGACGGTACAGGACAAGGGCCCGTCGTTTGGGGATCAGGTTTTGCAAGATGTAGATATCATCCTTGGTGTGTGATTCATCTGCTCATGAAGTTAGTAGTCTACCTAATTTGGACGGAGTTCACTCTGTATCAGAGAACACATTTGAAACTTAGAAGTATTCTTATATCTAACATGGACACCAGTGATGAAAAAATTAGTAGAAAAATTTTATGATTAGCTCACTGTTAGTGAGTTTTTGAAGCTGAGGCTCCAATACTTTGGCCACCTCATGAAGAGAGAGGACTCCTTGGAAAAGTCCGTGGTGTTGGGAAAGATTGAAGGCAAAAGGAAAAGAGGACGGCAGCGAATGAGATGGTTGGACGGTGTCTTCGATGAAACCAATATGAGTTTGACCAAACTCCAGGAGGCAGTGGAAGATAGGAAGGCCTGGCGAGCTCTGGTCCATGGGGTCACGAAGAGTCAGACACGACTGAACGACTGAACAACAACAAGTGAGTTAGTACTGAGACAGATAACTGAGTTAACAAACAGTTCCTCAAATTGCTGTTTCTCTTTGGAGAGACTCCCACCCAGGTACCAGGAAAACTGCATGGCTGTGGATTTAATATAAGGGCCACATGGATAGTAAATGTGTCTTAGCGATTTCATGATTGCTCAAGAAATGTGTTGTTTGGTTAAGTTTTGTCCTGGGAGGAAGCCCTGTGTTGTTGTACCTTTGCATAATTTTATTTTAATTTTTACAAGAGAGAATATATTCCTTCCCACCCACTTAATGTCTAATAAAGCTTAATTCTTCTTTTAGATAAAAAACAGTCATGAGTAATCAAGGAGTCTCCTCCATCTACTCACAAAGAGTGGGGTCACAAGAAACTCCTTTAAAGCAACAAATGTTTGCTTCCTCCACACCCTGTACAATTACAGAAATATTCCTTCATACCTCTGTATCAGTCTGGCCATGCCAGGAGCAGAAATATCAGTGAAAGTCAACCCACATTTGTATTCTGTCTCCCACACACTATTCCTTCTTCTTTTGGCCTCATCAATAATTATTATCTTCACATTGACCATACAGGCTGTGATCTATAAACCAGATAAGCTGAAATATACTCATACATGCCAATTGAGATCCCTTAGGTAATGAGATTATTTGAATAGCCCAAATTATGATGGGGGGAGGGGAACCTCATTATCTTATGGCTTATTTTCTGATTGTAAGAATAGGATTTTAAAGGAGCACATCTCTCGCTCTGCAGCTGTAACATTTAACAAGATATAATTTTCAAGTTGAAGGTTTTCTTTAAAGGGGGTGGAAAAGAATACAATACATTTTCCACATACCTCTTTGTATTGTTTTTGGAAGGTGTAGATGTCTCTACAAGTGAGAATAAAAATCTTATATATATATATATATTTGCACCCCATTTCCCTCTATCAGAAGTACTACCATTAGGCAATTCTGTCTCTAAAAATGTAATGAACTACCTAATCAGCATCCTAGAGCAAGTGGAAAATAATCCAGAAGGAAAATGCATCTTTTGAACCACTCATACAAAAACAAACTATCTTCATCAGATACTGGACATACATTTTGTCTCTAAGACAAAACATCTGTATAACGTATACTATATATTGGAAACCCACTTAAAAGTGCTGAATCGAGGCTTTTTAAGTCATTGCTAAGAGTGAAATGATACCGATTCACACAGCTTGCCATTTGTGTCAAATAGGCTATTGTTACTTTGTAGTCATACAAGAGAGATTATTATCAGCCTGATTACCTTTACTAGTGAGCCACTTTTAAGTTCTTCATTATCTGTACTCACACCTTTTCATGGGCTCATTGACTGCCGTGCTACTTCTTCTAGCCAAAGGAATTGTCTACTAGTGTATCTCAGATCTAAATGTTCATACTTGACCTTTGTGCACATGTCTCCTTGGTGTGAAGACTGTGCTAGCTTGAATGTGCAAACATACATTACACAGACCCAGAGCTTGGAAGTATCTAGTTGCTAGTAGAGATGGTCACGAATGGTGTTTCATTTCATTATTCTTTTTTCCCCCATTTCATTTTGTTAATAGAAAATGATTTTTTTTTTTAAAAAAAAGTTTTTTATTTCGTTTCATTTCGTTTCGTTTCTAATGTTTTTTCCTTTTTGTTTCTGTGCTGCTCCCAAGCTGGGTTGGTGCTTTTAATTTTTTTTTCCGGGGACTTTTTTTTCACAGCTGAGAGGTGCTGGCTTGGGGCATGTCATTTTTAGAGGTGCTTCTTCCCTGAGGGCCAAACTTTTTAAAAATTATTATTATTATTATTATTATTATTATTATTATTATTATTATTATTATTATTATTATTATTATTATTATTATTATTATTATTATTATTATACTTTTGGTTGGCCCGGGACCATCTGGCCCACAGGCCAGACCTAGGATTTTTTTCCCCCTTTATTATTCTTTATTTTTTCTCTGGGGCTGGCCAGCAGGCACCATTTTTATTATTATTTTCCTTAAAGAAATTCCAGCACCAACCGAACAGCCCCCCGCCCAGCTGCTCCTGGGGCAGGTTGGCACTTGGGTTTTTTAATTTGTTTTTGTTTGTTTGTTTGTTTTGTTTTTTAAGTCCCTGATGTCAGGGGCTTTTTCCCCCTTCACAGCTGTGACATGCTGGGTTGGTGCCAGCACCTCTCAAGCTTGCTGCCCCACAGCCACAGCACACCATTTTTTATTTTTTTTATTTTTTTAACATTTACAGTGCTGACCACGTGGCCCCTGGGATCAGTGCCAACCATGTGGCTCCCCAGCAGGGTCATCACTTTTTTTACAGCCCCAATGCTGGGCTCAGGAACATACAATTGGAAACGGGACAGAGGAGACTGATAGGGTGGACACACCAGGGTTCCTGTAACTAACAGAGAGATAACATGAATTAACAAAAAAGTACAAGGAACATCAAATGGCAGGCATGCTCCTTTGATGCACTGAATCCGACTCAATTGCTTGGCCAGAGTACTGTCTGCTGTGAAGTTGTAGCCTAGATATACCCAAGCTATGATGGTCTTGCCTTGTCTTTTATGCAATCACTCAGTTAAGGCAGACTTAGCTATAGGCAACAATACCCCAAACACTGCTAAAACATGCTTCATCCAGCAGACGAAACACATTCAGGCTGCATATACCATGTAAACTGAATGGGAAAATGTAGTTTTAGAAGAGGTAGCCATGTTACTCTGAGCTAGCATGTTGTAATGTTTATGGAACAAGGCTTCAAATGAGTTGCAAGTGTGGAATACAACCATGCATCATTTTCTCTTAGAGCCAGAGTCATGAGTGGGCCAGTCATGGTGATGGGAAAGGAAGGAAATTTGCAAATGTTGACTTCACAATGTGCACATACCTATTTGTGACACCAACTTTTTACATGCACGGATTAACATTCTCCTGTTTCTGAAAGGAAGCTCTATTACTATGTTAAGCTTTCATGTTTTAAATTCTTGAGAGTGAGGAGCAAATCACAATTCTAACTCGGATCAATAAAGTAGGACACAGTAGCCTGATCAGATACTTATCAAACTTTTCCAAGGCAATGCACATGATCTTACTACTACTACTACTACTACTACTACTACTACTACTACTACTACTACTACTACTACTACTACTACTACTAATAATAATAATAATAATAATAATAATAATAATAATAATAATAATAATAATAATAATAATAATAATAATAATAATAATAGTGCTTGTACTTTCTATCAATAGGTATGACATCTTGAGAAGGTGAAAAGGATATACTTGTTTTATTTTCATTTTATTTCTTGCAATTCACAAATATAAAAAGTGTATAGTTATTTAAAAAATTATCCACTATAGAATAAGAAACTAATTCAATGGCAATCTCCTGATTAACAGGTTCAATTTTCATTTTTAATTGTATCATGCAGCCAGTTAAATATGGCCTTTTTGATAAACCATTTTAATTTCCTGAGAGATCAAGTTCCTATTGCATGTGAGTTGTATCATTTGAACACCTCATATCATTATTTCTAATTTTCATATCTATTTGAATAATTGTATGCTTTGATCCATCTTATGCAGGAGGAGTAACACTTTTTATTTCATCAAGCTGAGTTCCACAAACCACAGAAGCAGGTTGATGTATTGTGGAACAAAGTGGGTTCCTGATGAGACTGACATGATAAGATACACTATAGAAAGTATCATAGCTTACCTTTCCTGAACTTTCTAGCTAGATTTCAGTCATACAATTACAATGTCAGAGGGAAAATGATTTAAACTGGTTGTAAGGAATCTATTTGTCCACAGTGATAGCTTTATTAAACTTGGTTACAGGATGCACAACATATTGTGAAATTCACTGACACAAGAAGCATTACTCACTTGCTTATCCAAAATGCAGAGTAGTACTTAGAGGGAGGATCTTTCTATAAAACTGAGCATGACACAATCTGACTAAGATAAGGAGTGATTAATTTACATGCATGATTTACTGTATTAAAGTTGTTCATATTACTGGTGTGTAGTGGACCCCACCACCAAGTGGAACAAACACTAAGAAAAAGAAGTTGATATATGTTGATTGTATTGCAGTGTCCAGGTTCCTGTTGGTTAGCTTCTAGCTTGGTATGTCCTTTGGCTTGGGTTATGAAACCTGAGCTGTGCAGCTTATTTATTCAAAAAGGTAGATTTATTTTAATTTCATTAGACAGGTGTCAAAATTTTGTCTGTTTCAGGACACAACAATTCAAAGGCAGCACCTGAGAATATTCAAACTCAAACTTTGAAGAGTTCCAATATGTGTGACAGGATTTGAGCCAATGTAACAATTTACATTGGCTCAACAAGTTAACCACAAATTTAAAACTTACAAGTTGCAACAAGTGCACTGGACTCTCAGGTCTCTTCTCTCTGAGATGAGCTAATTAATCTCTACCCAGGCAATAAAATAACCCCAGCCAATTCTAAAGCCTGGTGGAGACTAATAAAGCTCCATGGAGTGGTTTAAATGAAAGATGTCCCCAGAACTAGGGGACATACACTCAAATTGAGGGCTGGGAGAGTGAGAACAGACAAAAGAAAATATGTTTTCACCCAGCGCGTTGTTAGTCTGTGGAACTCCCTGGCACAGGTTGTGGTGCTGCCATCTGACCTGGATGCCTTCAAAAGGGGATTGGACAGATTCCTGGAGGAAAAGTCCATCACAGGTTACAAACCATGATGGAGATGTGTAATCTCCAGGCTTAAAACCAGGGTACTTCAAGGGCCAGAGGTAGGGGAGTGGTATCAGGAGACAGATATCTAGTCTCATGCGCTCCCAAACACATCTGGTGGGGCCACTGTGAGATACAGGAAGCTGGACTAGATGGGCCTTTGGCCTGATCCAGCATGGCTCTTCTTATGTTCTTATGTTCTTATGACACAGGCCTACTGCCTCTGCTTCATGTCAACAAAATGGAATCCAGGGAAAGCATGAACCAGCCCAGTTTGTGTGGGTTTCTGGTTCATGGTTTGAATCATGCCCATCTCTAATGAAAATCATTCTTCCTGATCATTGATTTGACTGTCACATCTTGCCCTATCCAATCCTCATGCTCACATTAGGTAGGAAGGTAGGTAGGTATACAGTACACCACTCTTCTTACCAAGGCACCTTATAATAAACTACAATGACAAAATAAACAGTAACAAGCCAGTGGAGGAAACATACATATTTGCATGGAAGTCCTGTACCCGAGCAAAAATTCTGGACAGTTATCCAACTTAGATGGCTTTGAAGGAGGACAAGAAAAATTCATATAGGGCACACCTTGTTGGAGGTGTGTGCTGCTTTTAGTTTGTTTTAATGGGAAATATCTTTCTGGGCTGGGATGACTGCATTAACCAAACATTCGCTCCTGCCACTGAATTCAGACAGAGACTACCCTCTTTGCTAAGTGTCTCTCTTCCCTTTCTTTAGTCCGTTGGAAGCAATTTGTTGTTTGTTTGCTGTTGATCTGGCCCTCAACGAACTCTTCTAAGTAGAGATGGGCATGAGCCCACATTTGAACAACTTAATCTGGTTCATTGTTCAGCTGAGCAGGGGTTCAACACTTCCCAGCCCCACCTCCTCTGGTGAGCACCTACTCAGGGACACCAACAACAGGAGGTGGGGCAGGGAAGCCAGTGTGCTGCCTCTGAATGAGGCCTACTGGATAATGCATGGCTTGGAAATGCCGAGCACCTTTTTAGCCAAAAGATGAACTGGTATGAACCACCACTGAACAGATAAGGCTTTCTCATTTCAGCTCCAGAAGAAGGTCTCCAAACAGTGTTGTTGTTTTTGCAAAATCACTGCAAACTTTGAGTAAATCATACAGCTACTTCTTCAAAAAGAGAGCACAAATTAATTTTACAAGCACCCGTATGCTATGCTACCACTGCATGAACATAAATTACAAACTGAGCTGTTGCTTCTCCTATTTCTTGAATTTGTAAATGCATTTTCTCCTGGTTTTTGCAAAGCTGTGACAGGCATCTTGTATTTTCCCCCTGAGCCGCATGCCAACATTTATTTCAATTAAATGATTATTTTTAAAAGGTACTGGCATTAAACAAAGAGAAACATTGCTAGCAGCATTTCTAATAAAGGGAATAATATCCAGGGATGCAGACTGCCCAGCCAGAATTATTGCCTTGTAAAATGGTAGATTTAATCTAAAACTTTCTTGTGTTTGGAAGCTTTCTCTGCTTGTGACCATGTAACTGTTACACCTTTTATTATTGCCAGGCACATACCCAGCAAGAGGAGGAAATTATATAGGCTTGGCTCATTTCTGAATTTTTCATAACATCTGCCATAATAACCTTGATGTTCTTCCATAGCAGGTTTGTTATTATGTCTGATTCGGATTTCAATAACCTTCCTTCCAATGCATTCTGTATAAACATTGTGAAGAACAATAGCTGTTCAAAAGGCTTATATGACTCTAATAATGAGTGGTAGATATGATGAACTGCAAAGTTTGCTGTGGTTATCTGTGTGGACTCTGCTGTTGTAATCTTATCTCTAGTGTTTCTTATGAATCTCATTGAGAGCTATTTGACACTCCTAGAAAAAAAAATCACTCAATTTATGTCAGTGGAAGTTGGGTCATAGATTGAAATGAAGCCTCCAGTTCACTTCCCTGCAATGATCCTATATATTTAATACCGAAATATATGGCACCTTAAAATACTGATTTCTGATTGGAAAAGGAACTTTAACATAAATCTGGAGCTCTCTTACCACCAGCATTTTGCCATTCTCGTGAAGGAAGCAAATGTGCTTGTTTCTCTTCTGCAAATACCTTTTATGTGAAACTGAGCCCTGCAGAAGAGGAATGGGGAAATTCATGCTGGTACCAGCATCAAAATCTTCATCCTCACCTGTCCCATTCCTGATTTGGGTAAGGTTAGTAGCAGGATATGACAAAGGAATGAGTTCCTACTTGTGTTCATTCGCATATCAGAACATTCATATGTCGCTGACATTAATGTGGAAAATGAGGTCCTTTTTGTGGCCAAGTCAGTGAAAGCTGTAACCAAAGATTATTTGAAGATATACTGTATTCAGATCATAGCAGATAAACAGGGAATAAATTAAGAACCACAACATGAAAACACAAAATAAATCAATGAATTTCTAACACAATCCAATGCAATGCTGAGAAAAGAATAAAGCAGAAAAATCTGGATCAGAGTATCAGGTGGAATTGTGATGATGCAAAATCAGACACAGTAACCCTTCATAAAGCATTACATTCACCACATATGTTTCAACAGCCCTCTAGCTGAAGCTTGCTATGTTCAGCAGTCTTGGCCTAAAGACAGAAAAAGAAATATATATAGCTACCTATTCCAAGGAACAGGTTCCTGACAACTCAGGGGAGTGTGCAGGAAAATTGGTCCAGGAAAATCTATATGGAAAATCAGAAGGGAAAATATAAGATAAATTAGTGAAATCATGGGGAGGAGAGGAATGAATGAAAGAACACAAAAAGGGAGAAGTAGAATCTCCCAGAAGGAGGAGACTAACCTATTGTAAAAATTGAAGCTTCTTTCAGAATCACTCAGTGGCCCAGGAGCAGTCAAAATCTGCAAAAATAAAAATGATATGAGAAATGTGAACTGGAAACTAGAGATGGGCACGAAACGAGCGATTTTTCATTTTCGTTTTTGTTTTTTCATTTCGTTACACAACGAAAACGAAATGAATTTTTTTTAAAACAAAACAAAAATGAAAACAAAACGAATAATTTTGCCGTGTTTTTCGTTTTCGTTGCAGCAGATGCATTGAACTAAAAAGAATGCTAACGAAACAGCAATTTTTTGTTTTCGTTTTTGTTTTTTTCGTTTCGTTACCTAATGAAACGAAAACAAATTTTTTTTTGCAAAAAAAATCACGAAAACAAAAACGAACCGAAACGGACCCCTAAACGACCAAACGACAAACGAAACAACATTTTTTTGAATCCTGCCCATCTCTACTGGAAACCATCTGGTATTTTCTGCCAACAAAGCATGTGCATGGACCCTCTCCACTAATCCCTCACCCCATTCTCTTCATGGGTTTCTAGTTATAAAGGAGTACTTTTTATACTGAAAAAACTATTTAAAAGTCTTTGTTTTTTTCAAAATGAAAATGTTTAATTTGACCAAGTGGCCGGGAAGAGATTTCTAGCCACATTTCCTGCCTGTAGCTGTTTCCATGTAAAGAAGGACATTTTGAGAAGAACATCGTTTGCTACATCTGGAAGTTCTCCATACATTAGGGAACTCTGAATTTTCATGACCCACAATCATGTGGAACTACTGCATTATCAGCAACTTTTTCTTCTTTGGATAGTGTATCCCCTTGTGAAGATAGCATTAGGCCCAGAGGTGGGACTAGAACCTGCTCCCCACTTTTGCTTCTTAGATTAAACACTTTTTTTGGAATGCCTAAATTGGGCTACAGTCTACAGTAGAGTCCTATTGGCATTCAAATGAAATAGGATTCATGTACAGATCTTATTGCTCAACACAGGGATCTAAGACGAATACGACAGGGCTACAGAGACATTTGAGGCAGCCTCATAGCTTTCACATATTCAGAACAATGTCTAAATGGGACTTTTGTTGTGTGTCTTTGAGGTATTGTTTCACTACATCTAAACTTCCGTATTATCTGTTCATGGCATCTGTTATTTTCTGTAGTTATTTATAATGGATGTAACCTTCAAAACATTTTATTCTGCCTCAGAGTGGGATATTTTCTGTTTAAAAATGGTCTGTGGCACTACCAATGGATTTAAATGTGAATAACTGGCTATGGAAAACATATAATACAGACACACCATTGAATAGAGCAGTGATGACATCTATAATGATTCAAACTGGAGATGGGCACAAATCAGAAAACTGTGATTTGTTTCAATTTGCAATTCATCAAAGCTGACAAATTATGAATAATAAATTTATGATATTCCTTATGAATCATTTTTGACTTCATTTTTATATATTAAAACCTGATAAATTGGACCCCTGGGTGCCTAGAGACAACAAACATGATGGACAAATGTTTCCCTGGCTCTTCTCTACATTAAAAAGTCATTGATTTAATTTTGCTGGGAGTTATCAATATCTACAAATGCAAATTGATGGACTAGTAATTTTGAATTAATTTTTCAATTCAGTTTTTTATTCATGCCATTCCATAATTCAGATAGTTTGATATATTTCTTAAAATATGAAATGGATACTTGCAGAGAGATATGGGTGAAGGGAGAGGGCTCTAAATCTTAACAACAGCAACAAGAAGAAGAAAAGGAGGAAATTATCACCTCAATATTTATTTTTAATAAGTACTCTGACTTATCACAGATAACCTAATGCTGTGCAAGGCAAAGAGTAAAACCTCAGCACAAGGGGGGAAATGACAAGAAAAAGCACAGTTGAAGTCAGTCAGCAACAGCAAAATACCCAAAGGCTATTTAAAATTGTCACAAGCATTAAATGCCATTAAAATCATAAAGGAACAGGGCTGTGCCCACAAGACAGTACAGAATGTGCAAGATGAATATGTCTATGGAAGAGACATGTAACGTCGATGCTCTCGCTGAACTAGATGTAGCAGAAGGACATCAGCATAAGAAATAAGCTGGACCAGACCACAGAGTTTTCTTTAACACTGAATGGTAGAGATGGGCACGACCAGGAAAAATGACGTTTCTAGTTGTCGTTTGTCGGGACGGGTCCGTTTTGGGTCGTTTCCATTTGTCGTTGAAATTTTCAAAAATTTGTCATTTCCGTTTGTCATTTGTCGTTTGTCCTTTGTCGTTTGTCGTTTGTCGTTTGTCATTTGTTTTGTGTTGGGGTTGGGGTTGGGGTAAGTGGGCTCTGGGAGGCACCTCTCTGGGTGCCTCTGACGTCTGACCCACTAAGAAGGGAAGGGAAGCGTTTCGCGTAGCCGCCGTGTACCATACATTACATTATGTTAGGGTTGGGGGGTAAGTGGCAGAGGCACCTCTCTGGGTGCCTCTGACTCACTAAGAAGGAAAGCATACTGGCGTACTGGCGTACAGGTTAGGGGTAGGGGTAGTGGGCTCTGGCTGGGAGGCACCTCTCTGGGTGCCTCTACTCTGACCCACTAAGAAGGGAAGCGTACTTGCGTATGGATCTGGGTTAGGGTTGGGGTTAGGGTAAGGGCTAGGCTTAGGGTTACGGTTAAGGTTAGGGTGGGTTATTTGGCTGCACCTCTGGGTGCCTCTGACCCACTAAGAAGGACAGTGTACTGGCGTATGGGTTAGGGTTAGGGTTAGGGTTAGGGTTAGGGTTAGTGGGCTTTTTATGCCCTCTGGCACATCCAGAAGTCTCAGTCAAAACCTGGCCATGTGATTGGTGGAATGGGTCCAAAAATTTGCATGGTCCCATCCCATGGCCAGCCCATCATTGCGCAGGTGTAAAAAAATAAAAATAAAAATAAAATAAAATAAAATCAATGGAGACGTTTTATTGCAAGAAAAACCTACTGCTGCTACTAAAAAATCAGGCATTTAAAATACCTAATTTTCAAATGTTTCTGTGGTGCTCTGGTGAGTTTTTGGACCACGATTTAAAAATAAATATTGTGGTCGCCATTTTGGATCCCCCCCACCGCATGGCAAATGGAGACGATGAGGATGCCCCCCCCCTGGCCTGGTACCAGCAGCCCAGGACAGGAGAGGGGGGGAAGGCCAGGGACCTCCCCAGAAACCACCCCTCTCTGGTAGGTGCCCTCACTGAGGCAGGCATATTTTCGCCTGCTTTTATGGCCAGGAATCGGTTTTTTTAAAACTTTTTTATGTGAACATAAGAACATAAGAACATAAGAACATAAGAAGAGCCATGCTGGATCAGGCCAAAGGCCCATCTAGTCCAGCTTCCTGTATCTCACAGTGGCCCCACCAGATGCATTTGGGAGTGCATGAGACTAGATATCTGTCTCCTGATACTACTCCCCTACCTCTGGCCCTTGAAGTACCCTGGTTTTAAGCCTGGAGATTACACATCTCCCCATCATGGTTTGTAACCTGTGATGGACTTTTCCTCCAGGAATCTATCCAATCTCCTTTTGAAGGCATCCAGGCCAGACGCCATCACCACATCCTGTGGCAGGGAGTTCCATAGACTAACAACGCGCTGGGTGAAAAAATATTTTCTTTTGTCTGTTCTTACTCTCCCAGCTCTCAATTTGAGTGTATGTCCCCTAGTTCTGGTATTTTGTGAGAGGGAGAAGAGCTTCCCTCTATCCACTTTACTCATGCCCTGCATTATTTTATACGTCTCAATCATATCCCCCCTCAGGCGCCTTTTTTCCAAACTAAAGAGGCCCAAATGTTTTAGCCTCTCCTCATAAGGGAGGTGCCCCAGCCAAGTAATCATTTTAGTAGCTCTCTTCTGCACCTTTTCCAGTTCCACTATGTCTTTCTTGAAATGCGGTGACCAGAATTGTACACAATACTCCAGGTGCGGCCTTACTATTGTTTTGTATAATGGCATTATAATGTTGGTTGTTTTATTTTCAATCCCCTTTTTGATAATCCCTAGCATGGAATTGGCCTTCTTCACTGCTGCCACACATTGGGGAGACACCTTCATTGAGCTGTCCACCAACACCCCAAGATCTCTTTCCTGATCTGTCACGGATAACTCAGACCCCGTGAGTTGATAGATAAAATTTTGAATTTTTTTTGCCCCAATATGCATTACTTTACATTTGGCTACATTAAAACGCATTTGCCATTTCGTAGCCCAGAGATCCTTCTGGAGCTCTTCACAATCTTCTCTGGTTTTTACCACACAGAAAAGTTTTGTGTCATCTGCAAACTTGGCCACCTCACTGCTTATCCCTCTCTCCAGGTCATTTATGAACAGATTGAAAAGCACTGGTCCCAGGACAGATCCCTGGGGCACACCGCTTTTCACCTCTCTCCATTGTGAAAATTTCCCATTGACACCTACTCTTAGTTTCCTGGATCTCAACCAGTTCTCAATCCATAAGAGGACCTGCCCTCTTATCCCCTGTCTGTGCAATTTTCTCAGCAGCCTCTGATGAGGGACTGTGTCAAAAGCCTTTTGAAATCCAGATAGACTATATCCACCGGTTCACCCAAATCTACATGCCTGTTGACCTTTTCAAAAAATTCTAAAAGATTCGTCAAACAAAACTTACCCTTGCAGAAGCCATGCTGATTTTCTCTCAGCAAGGTTTGTTCTTCTATCTGTTTTAAGATTTTCTCTTGGATGAGTCTTTCCACCATCTTCCCTGGGACAGATGTAAGGCTAACTGGTCTGTAGTTTCCCGGGTCCCCCCTCCTTCCTTTTTTAAAAATTGGTGTGACATCTGCTATCCTCCAGTCCCACGGCAATGTGGCCGTTTTAAGAGACAAGTTGCATATTACCGTTAAGAGATCTGCAATTTCATTTCTCAGTTCCCTAATTACCCTTGGGTGGATGCCATCTGGGCCCGGTGACTTGTTAATCTTCAATTTATCAATTAGTCCTAAAACATCCTCTCTTTTAACCTGTATTTGATTTAATTCTTTAGTCAAGAGGGGCCGTTCAGGCAGCGGAATCTGCTCAAGGTCTTCTGTCGTGAAGACAGAAGCAAAGAACTCATTTAATTTCTCTGCAATTTCCAAGTCCTCCTTAATCTCCCCTTTTCCTCCCTCAACATCCAGAGGGCCAACTGGTTCTCTGGCAGGTTTTCTACTTCTATCATATTTAAAGAACCTTTTATTATTACCCTTTATATTGCTAGCCATGTGTTCCTCAAAATCTTTCTTTGCCTCTCTTATCATCTTCTTACATTTCTTTTGCCAGAGTTTGTGTTCCTTTTTATTTTCCTCATTTGGGGAGGATTTCCATTTACAGAAACACCTCTCCGTGCGCTTTAGAGCCTCTCTAACTCCACTCGTTAACCATGCCGGTGTCCTCTTGGACTTAAATGAGCTCTTCTTTCTTTGTGGTATGCACTTGTGCTGGGCCTCTGTTACCGTTGTTTTAAACAGGTTCCATGCACTCTGAAGAGATTGGATTCTTCCAACCTTCCCCTTCAATTTCTTTCTAACTAGTTTCCTCATCTGAGGGAAGGTTGCCCTTCGAAAATCAGGGGTTTTTATGTCTGATTTGCTTGACACTCTTCCTCCAACATGCATGGCAAAGGAGATTGCAGCATGGTCACTGTTCCCCAGAGGCTCAGTGACATTCACATCCCTGACCAGGTCCTGAGTATCAGACAGTATTAGATCCAGAGTTGCCTGTTCTCGGGTGGGCTCCATGACAAGTTGCTCTAAGGCACAGTCATTCAGCAAGTCGAGAAACCCAGTTTCTCTTTCTTGCCCGGAGCTCGCATTGGCCCACTCAATGTGGGGATAATTGAAGTCCCCCATGATTACTATCCAATCCTTCTGAGACACCTCCATGATTTGTCTCCTCATTTCAAGGTCCCCCTCAAGTTTTTGATCTGGTGGGCGATAGCATACCCCAACTATCACATGACTCCTTGGACCTGGTAGTTTAACCCACAGTGATTCTATGTTGGAGTCAGACCCTCTGTCAATCTCCATTCTGCTGGATTTTACCCCTTCTTTAACGTAGATGGCCACTCCCCCTCCAACGCGCCCCTCTCTATCCCTTCTATAGAGTTTATAGCCTGGGATTGCTGTATCCCACTGGTTCTCTACATTCCACCAGGTTTCTGTTATGGCTATTATATCAATGTTATCCCTAGCTGCCAAATGTTCAAGTTCTCCCATTTTTGGTCAGAGGCTTCGAGCATTGGCGTAGAAGCACCTGTACAGTGGGTTCTGCAACAACAGCTGCTGCTTTGTTCTTCCCCCCCCCCCCACACACACAGGTATTATTTTCAGTAGACAAACTATCACATTCCATTATTCTCCCTGTACTAATACCTGCTATGTCATCTCTATGTGATTCTCTACCCTTTCCAACCTCATTCCCTGTGGATGAGGTGTTCCAAACCGGATGCCACTCAGCTCCTGTCGGCTTTCCCCCAGTTATCAGTTTAAAAGCTGCTCTGTAGCCTTTTTGAGGTTGAGTGCCAGCAATCTGGTCCCATCATGATTCAAGTGCAACCCGTCCCTCCTGAACAGGTTTGGCTTGTCCCAAAATATTCTCCTGTTCCTGACAAATCTAAAGCCCTCCTCTCGACACCATTGCCTCATCCACACATTGAGGCTTCTGAGCTCTGCCTGCCTGGCGGGCCCTGCACGAGGAACAGGTAGCACTTCTGAAAATGCTACCTTGGAAGTCCTGGACTTCAATCTTCTTCCTAACAACCTGAACTTGGCTTCCAAGACTGACTGCTTGGCCTTCCCGACATCATTGGTACCAACATGTACCATGATCACTGGCTCCTTCCCGGTTCTCTCTAACAAGCTATCTAGATTTCTTGTGATGTCTGTAACCTTTGCACCTGGCAGGCAAGTGACCATACGGTTATCATGCTCATCACAATCCATCCCTCCATATTTCTAATTATAGAATCCCCTAGCAGAAGGAGCTTCTCTCCTGCAGCCTGTTCTTCTACATGTACCTGATCCTATATCTCATCAATTGTGATGAGGGAGAGGTCTTCAGGTGCAACCAGTTGTTCCTCGGTGTGTGCCTCATGAGGTGTGATGAGGGAAAGAGCCTCAAATTGATTGTGCAATATGAGACTCTCCGAGCGATCACTTGGCCGCGATGCCATGAATGACAACGAAAAATCAGACCCAATTTATCTTTATCGGGTCGGGTTCGAGCTGGAGTGGAGTAATTCTCATTACCGTTACCCGTTACATAACGATAACGATAACCGAAAACGGAAATGAGAATTTTGCCGCTCCGTGCCCATGTCTACTGAATGGCACTGCTGACACTGTCTGACTTCGATCTTTCTAGTTTATTCCTCTTCACTTCATTCCATTTCATTAAGGCAATCACTGCACCTTGTAGTGTCCTGGACTATCCCAGTTCTTCATTTGGTTGTAAGCTTGTCTTTCCTGTGCAGATTTTCTAAAAGTTAGGCAATCACTTGCTAATTTTTCAATGTACACATTATTCTTTGCCACTATTTTCCAAACTTCATGTTAATACAGGATTTTATGATACACTAATTGTAAGACATCCACATTTTTCATTGCCATTACACTGTATGACTGTCAAATGAAGCATGTGATACAGAGGGAAAATGTGTGAATTTGCTGATATAAAAACAAACCCTATGGAGGAGGGGCAGTGCTGCATGATACAGTCCCTAGTTATGGTTAAATTTCTCTGTGATCTAGAGAACAGGGAGACACTGTTTCATTTGCATTTTAATGTGACCCTACCTAATTCACACTTTGTGGATCAATATGCGAACAGAAACTTAGTTATCTTTCAGTGTTTGTACTTCTCCAAATTGTATGATCCAGTTCCTCAATCAAATAATGTGTATGAAAGTGCATATATTAGGGGAAAGAGCACAAAGAATGCATATATTGTTAACAGTGATGTCAGCTCTTATCCTATAGATTGTATTATATTAAAGGAGAAGCTGGCTGGATTGCACAGTGGTTTAAACACTGAGTGCCACTCTGCCTCCTACGAGTAGAGCCAGTCTGTGCCGCCACTGACAAGCTCCACAATCCTAGGGTGCTCCCAGAAGGAGGGAATGGTAAACCACTTCTGAGTCCTCTGTACCTGGAAAACCCTGAAGAAATGTTGCCATCAGTCAGACTTGATTTGATGGCATGTAGTTATTATATTAGGGGACCATGCACTGTGGAAACCATGCAGAACAATGTGTGCGTTCAGAAAGTGTGCATGACCGATTTTCATATGTAATGTTTGAAAATTGCATAATGATTTTAGTGAAATAAATAAATAAATAAAATGATCAAATTTATCAATTTCAGTGCTACGAACTGTGAAAATGAAATTAGCCATTCCTGATGCCACCTGTAGGTGTGAATGAGGATAATGTTTGTGACCCTTTATAAGATTTTATTCTTCAACAACGCATATTGATTTTTAAAATTGTACCTCTGATACATCAGTCGAATATAAGCGGCTAAAGATAGAACAATGAATAAAGTTTTGTGGGTCCTGAAGACAAAGATGACCTTCTGTCTATTTGTCTCCCACCTCACATGCTTCCTCTTGAGTGCTAGAACCTGTGGGCATTTCAAATTCTGAGTGGTTCTTTTTGAGTATCTTGACAGATGGCTGTGCTGGAGTCTTTAACACTCCCAGTGCCAATCTTGGCTATAAGGGGCTTTTCCCCTTTATCCTAAGGAGAATGGCTGTGTTTCCACTTTTAATTACTGAAACACTGCTCATGCAATGCCAATTATTTTGTCTAGCTCTGCAACTAATATAAATACTGAGAGCTTAAAATCTCAATTTCCTTTTAAAAATATAAATATTTAGCTATAATTATCTCCCTTTTATTTTTTTGAAAAAGGAATTCGCTTTCTGAATTTCTAGATCTGAAACACTGAGCTCCTGAAGTATTTCATTTCTATCAAAAGATTGTTATGCTTTCAATGACAATGCCATTCCTTTAGCTTCTAACAGTCAAAACTCAACTATCTCACCTAAAGATTGATTCTGAGAAAGCTAGGACATTAATTTCTAGAATACTGAGGTACTAAATGATATCTGGCACTGGCAAGACCTTTGTCAGCAGATTCCTGTTAGCTGAAATGCAGCGAGGAAGGTAGAATTTTCAAGCAAAAAGGTATAAGTTAGGATTTATTGTGATTAGAGATGGGCACGACTTAGCGGTATTCCCGTTTCTGTTTCCGTTACTCGTTTCCGTTACTCTACGGAAACGGAAACGGGAATTACTCCACCAGACTTCGAGCTCGAACCGACGAACGAACAATTTGGTCTGATTTGTCGTGCTCATTACTTGCATCGCGCAATGCCAAGCGGCACAGAAAAAAAGTTTTTAAAAGTTAAAAAAAAACCCGATTCCCGGCCCTAAAAGTAGGCGAAAACTGTCTGAGGGCACCTACCAGGCCAGAAGGGTGTTTTATTTGGGGGGGGTTCCCCGCCCCCCTCTCTCCTTGGCTATTGCTACTGCTGCGCTGCTGGTACCAGGCTGGGAGGGCGCATCCATTTGCCATGCAGTGCGGGGGATCCAAAATGGCGACCGCAATATTTTTTTTGAAATCGTTGCCCAAAACCCCACCAAAGCACCACAGAAACATGCGGAAATTAGCTATTTTAAATGCTTGAATTTTTACAGTAGCAGCAGTGGGTTTTTCTTGCAAAAAAAAAGTCTCCGTTGATTTTATTTTATTTTATTTTATTTTATTTTATTTTATTTTATTTTATTTTTTACACCTGCACATTTGCAATGATGGGCTCGCCCATGGGAGTAGACCATGCAAATTTTCCACCAATCGCATGGCCACTTGGCCAGGTTGACCACAGAGACTTCTGGGATGTGCCAATCGGGCATAAACAGCCCACTAATCGTAGCCCAAACCCGAACCCTAAGCCTAACCCATACGCCAGTACACTGTCCTTCTAAGTGGGTCAGAGAGGCACCCAGATGCACCCCAATACTCACCGTAACCTCACCCGTAACTAGCCTAACCCTAGCCGTTGCGCTAAGCCGTCTTAACCCTAAGCCAGATCTACTTGCATTGCACTACATGCAAGTACGTGAGACACAGCGGGTGCAAAGAGTCTGCCAGTCCGTCACTTGTGGCTCTGGCTGACTCCTGCAGCTCCCTCCAGGAGCCCGCTACCCCCTCCCCAAACCAGTACTAACGACAACGAAAAAATGAAAAAACGAACCGACTAATTTTTGCAAATTTTCGTGAAAAACGGAAACGAGCCGAAACGGAACCGGCCCGACTAACGACAAATCGGAATTTTTTTTTTCAAGTCGTGCCCATCTCTAATTGTGATACTTAGGTGTGGAACAGAAAGTAGCACTGAGCAATCCTGTTGTTCAGTTACACCAGCAGTTATCAATATTTGGCCTTTCAGATATTCGGGACGTCAGTTTCCAGGATTTCTGATTATTGTCCATGCTGACGAAGACTTCTGGGATCTAACACACAAAACAAGAGGATGGAATAACAAACCATTCTAGTAAACTATAAATAAATTGGATGCATATATCCAGTTTCCCTCCTGGATGAGACCATTTTTGGCCAGAGTTTCCTAATCAGCATGCAAGATGTGTCCACAACCCACATTTCATGCATTTCATCGATTATTGCTGCATTGCCGTATTTAGATCAGAAGTAATCATTGTGCACACAATCATTTCACATAAGGCTGGAGGTCTATCATAACATCTTTGTCTCCATGACACCAAGACGGTGTTAGACAAATATACCGCCTCTGGGCAAAAAAGGTTGGATATTTTGTGGCAAATAGTAGGGTGCATAATCCAGAGCATGAGTTGGCTAGCTTCCCAGGTCACCTTTTGCTGGGTGAAATCCACCTTTTGGGGATATTGGGCCCCTCTCCTCTACCTGCATTTGCAAGAGTTCAGGTCACATACGTACCACACAATTGCAACCCTGCTTTTATGGAGCTCTTTGCAGGTGGTGAGGTCATTTTTTCCTAGCTGCAGCAGCAGCACATCAGGTGGGTACTTATCACTTTTAGACACACACCTGGTTGAAGCTTTGGTATGCATAGCAATGAATCACCAACATATATTAACACCTTCACTGTGTTTGCACAACATGAGTGTGGTTGGAGATGAATGATAGTTCATTTGAGTTTTCCAGACTGGAGACTGTGACTCATGTTGTGCTTATAATATTTCAGTGGGAGCAGATGGTTCAGTTTTTTTGGTATTGTTTCAACCAATAACCAATCAACAAACCAGTCAAACATACATGCAATTGTGACTGATCAGGTGCAACTGAAAGGAAGAAAGCAAGTACACATGGGAAGTCACAGATCTCTCAAACCATTTATAATCTTACATATCAATGCTTTAGCTCTTCATGCAACCCATGCATGTGATCAGTTTTTTGCCCAGCTAATAAAAAAGATAGCATAGTTTAGATTCTAAGATTGTCCTAAGGTCATCCAATGAATTTCACATCTTAGTAGGGACTTGAGCCAGATCTCCCAAGACAAGGTCTAACATTCCAACCCTTACACAAGGTTGGCTTTGACACAACAGTCATTTACCGGAATGAAATTTGTGCTAGAATGAAACTTATTGACCTTGTCATTTTCCCTCTCTAGCTTAATTTAGTGGGGAAATGATATTTCATGAAACTATATAATTTTAATAGATGAATCTCACAAAAGCAATCTTCGCCTCATTTCTGCACATTCTCTTAGGAATGTCTTAAGTGGAAAATGCGATGGAGAATACATGACAACTCACTCCGCTGAACCCATGCAGGAGAGAACAAATAAAGGTATGCTTGCACAAAATCTGTTTTCCTTCACAAAAGGAAATGATGAGAATTGTGTTTGTAGAAAGCTACTCTGACTTTTGTAGCCTTCAGTTACAAATAACCTGGTGTGTCAAACTGAGGAATATTAACAGATGGAAGGGTTTCTGCAAGATAGTAATAACAACTGACATCTTGTATATCATGGCCTTCTTGGGGGGGGGGAGAGAGACACTACCACCCCCAAAAAACCTATGCCACATGTTTTATTACAATCAAACATTTCTTCAACACATCAATGATGATAAGCCCTATTATGTTTTCTTTACCTGGAAATAATTTAGCTTAGTTTCCCATTAGTTCTTTAGGAATTTGTGGGGGAGGTGCAGGTATAAAGAAGAAGAAGCAATAAAAGGAAACAGAAAAAAACTAGAAACATTAAAAGAATTGCCACATGTTGGCTTCTTCAGCCTAAATCAGAAGCAGAGAGGTGAAATGCACAGAGAATTCAGGTTGTCGTTTTTAAGTGACTTTGATCTATTGTTTTAATATTATCTAGAAAAGGCAGTATATTTATGGAGAAAGATATTTTTCTTAACATGTGGTGTCCAGAATTGAACACTGAACTCATGTTGAGTCATAAAAACTGCAAAATAAAGGGGAACTGGTATGTCATACCGTTTGTATTTCTCATACTCAGTTTTGATCTACAACAGTTCCTAGATCCTTCTCAGTCATAGTATTACTGAGGCAAGTACCCTCTCCCCATTTCAACTCTATAAAATATCCCAGTGACATAACAATTGATTAATAGCATGGTTGTCTTTGTTCCACAATTTCAGAAGCCAGGAATGAGGAACTTTTGGATGGCAGCTCCCACAGACCCATACAATTTACCAGGACTGAAAGGCCCCAAACATTGTTGTAGATAAAAAGAAATGCAGGGCTAAAAGTTTTCAATCTCATCCCTAGGCATTGCCCCTGTACATGTATGGAGTCCATGTATGTGAGGATCTCTTTACCCATTTCTAAACAAACCACGACTCCCAACAGTGCACCACTTAACTTGTCTGCATCTGGCCTCCATTGCAGTTAGTAATGAAATAGCCATGTCTCTGGGATCTTTGAATGCACAGCAATCTCAGTTTCAGGATACTGCACTCAGTTTGATTGAGTATGAATGTTCAAGTCCAGCTGCATGAGCACGGTCACTTTGACAGTTTTATATGTGAAACTAGTTACAAACTTGTATAGTTAAGCAAGTAACTAGTGGAACCAGTCCCAGATTTTTTTAAAAAAAATGGAAATCCAGAAAACCTCTGAAAATAGGGGAATGCATCCACATAGCATGATTACTTCCACAAGGGCTCACAATCATACAGCTGTCTTCTGTTGATTTCACTGAAATCTTATAGTACAAAAAGAAGAGAAATCAGCCACACCCAAATACGGTAGTTGTTTGTGACATGTGTCCATGAGAAGGGCTGCTCTGATCCCCATTCATTGGGGGAAGGGCGCATTTGCCGCCCCAGTCCCGGACTTTGAGCACGAAAACTTCGCGCCCATCCGGGACTTCTTGCCCGGGGATGGGAGTTTATAAGTAGGCTCCCGCCCCCTCCCAAGCCTGTCAGTGGCAAGATCCTCAGCCCCGCCCTCCCCCCCCTTGGAAAGAGAATGAGATTAGCTGGTCACCTCTTGGGGCCGGATGGGAATTTTTGGTGGCTACTCAGATTGGCCGTGAGTAGCCACGCGTTTTCGCCCATCCCATTCTCCTCACCTCGGGGATGGGCTTCTTTCCCATTGGTCACTAACTTAGCGGGTAGTGCAACTGGCAACCGATTTCAGATAAAGCTCATATTAGGCAGCCCATTC
Source organism: Phrynocephalus guinanensis (assembly GCA_037367245.1). Lineage (NCBI taxonomy): Eukaryota > Metazoa > Chordata > Lepidosauria > Squamata > Agamidae > Phrynocephalus > Phrynocephalus guinanensis. Next base: position 39,252,985 of record CM074741.1, on the reverse strand, counting down.
AGCGATATACAGCCCTCAAATTCAGTCTATCACCATTGGCTATGTCATCAGACAATGATTGTTGGAATATGAATTAGGCTTCCAGATTCGCCCATCCTATCGCGATGCCCAACAGGTGGGCGGCTGCTCACCTGGGTGAATTTACCTGCATATCGAGCTTGTTGGCTGAAGTATTGCATCCCATCTTGTTACCAGTTTGCACTACGGCTCAGGTCCCCTTCACAGGTCCTGACTAACCCAGTTAATAAGTTGATAAGTTATAAATAAAGTTGTGGCCTGTTGTACCCAAAATCTGAAGTTGTCTCGCCTCTTTATTTCCAGGCTTGGGGGGCAAAATGGTACACTGCTGCACATTGTTGGAAAGGTCATACAGCCAGATAGCCGCCGTGGGTCCTTTTCCAAGGAGAAGGGTGGGGTAAAAATACTCAAAAAGAAATAATAAAATGAGATAATAAGGGATGCTTTAATTTATGTTAATAATGAATTAATTTGTGGAAGACAAACATTATGATGTACTTGGATCAGGTCCTTAGGGAAGACGAACCATTTTTTGGGTTGGATGAGTTGGGAATTATACCTGACCTGAAGTTCTATTTGATCGTCCTCCTTCCTTAATAAGGAGCAACAATTTATTGCCATGGTGTCTTTGTGGTCAGTTAATTGTTGTGTGAACTTTACAATAAGGCTTCCAATGTTAAAATCCAAATGATCTCATTTGATGTTAAAAGCAACTCTTATGCAAAACCAGCTAATTTTTAACTGTACTGTACAGTGATGTGTAATGAGAATATGCTGGATAGCTCAATGGTTAGTTCTCTGGATGCAGAGCCAGAGTTTGGGAGTAAAATTCCCTACTCTGCCTCCCTGATGGGAAATGGCCTTGATGACCCCTTCAAGCAGGTCAGGTTTAAGATCTAAGAAAATTCTCTGTATGTTTTATTACCAGCTCGTCAGAAACACTATAACCTGCTAAATATTGTTGAAAACAATGGTCTATATCTGCCACCTTTCAGTTATACTCTGTTTTTTGTCCCAGAAAAAAATCTTACCAATTGGTATTCCATCTATAGTTTACAAGCCTGTATGAATCAATATTCTGATTATTATCAGAATAATACCACCACAGCATAATAGTTATGCAAGTAAAACATTATGATTACTCCACAAGATGCCTAAAATTACCACCTGTAATTTACAACCACAGTGTTATAATGTAGTCCTGTCTTTGTTAGGAAAATGAATCAATCATGAGTAATTAGATATTTCTGGCTATTTACTTACAAGCTCAAAGTATAGCATGGTTCTAGATATAATTCTTAATATTTCAAGTTGCACAATCTGTGTAACATTACAGATAGCTTCTGCTGGTTAGAATATAGAGTTACTGCTAGGCATGTGATGATTGAATAAGAGTAATTGCTAAGAAACTAGTAACTGGGCAAACAAATGCAGGGTTTTCCCCTGCTCTGTCTTAAGAAATGAGTGCAGGGTTAGTGCATAGAAAAGATCATTGACTTAGTAGGGTATAACAGCACTAGCGTCAGAGAGCAATCTAGTGTGAGTTGCTTGGGAGCAGTCAGGCTTGGTTATAACAACCTAATCAAGCCTGACCATTCACACAGAAATGGCTCCTGCCAGTATCCTGAAGTGACTTATTAAGCAAGCCTCTTCAGGATACTGGCAAATTAATTACTTCTGTTCAGCAGAGGTCAGGGGATTTTTTTTTACTTTATGTAGACTATATATGATGTGCTGTAGTCATTATAAAACAAGATTTAACTTTCTTTTCTTTACCTTATCTTAAAAGGCCAGTTGAGAAACTGGTTGAAGCTAAAGACACTGCTATGGATAAGACTGTGGGCAGTTTCTTAATTGACCCTTTAAAGTGAGGCAAAGAAAATATCATTTTAAGTTTTTTGATACCTCATGTAGTGCTTCAACAATAGTCTTCAGACTGACGAGCAGGAAAAGTGATTAATTTGCCAATATCCTGAAGTATCTTGCTTATTAAGCCACTTCAGAATATTGGCAGACTTGTCAGATCTGATAACCCAATGCTTGATCCTCCCTAAGAATCCCACAGAACTCTGTAGACTTCAGAAGCCTAGTTCACCACATATATCATTATCCCAAAAAGGTCAACTCCTGAATGAAACCAAACATTGACAATCATATCATAAGCACAGATTAAATGTGACAAACCAAGAAGAAGATGTTCTAATACTGTATACTGTAGCCTAAATCCAACTGCCTGTTTACATGCGTATGAGAACTGCAGAAACCTTTGTGACTAATTGTGGCATACTTGTGATAAGTATATGATTAACATGCAATTTTCACATCATCAGTTATCTAAAGCAGTTTCCACAATTACCTTTTTGCCTGTTTGAATCCAGTAGGATTCTGGCCAGTATTTTTCCCATAGCAGTAATGAAGGCAATGCTTTATAATTGATTTTATTTATTTTTCCTTCTCTATGCAGCTTCTTGCTGTGGACTTGGATAATAAAAGAAACAGAAACTTCTTAAGACATGTAACACTGAAGATTACAATACTTCCCTTGCATTCTGTCTTGTCCAAATTACATAGATCGATGGTTTGGATACAAAGATCTTAGGCTTACTATTTCCACAGATAATTGTTCTAGACTAGAAATAAGGGGAAATTGCATTACATATTGCTTACAAAACAGAAAAGCCAGAAGAGAAAGAGAGAAAAGTACAGAGGCAACAGGAGAATCATTATTTTATATTTGCTGTAAGCATCTTCACTTTGTAATGGAGAATATTGGATACAATTCTAATATAACCTCATTTGAGAAAAACCTGGGGCATTTCCTGTCTACTATAGGTTGTGACTCCAGTCTGGCTGCTTGAACTTCATCACAGTTTACCTCAGAGCATCCAATAATTTGGATCCAGAAAGAATATTAAATTATGCAATTATCTTCCTTAAAACAATTATACTTTGGAGACTATCCAGCTTATAACAAGGGTGTCTGTTCCTTCAAAGCAATCTCAGTTTCCAAAATAAAATGTGGGAGCCAATTGGGAGGAACGAAGAGATGAGTGACAGCCATTGAAAAGAGTGAGCAAGCTTATCCTTTTATGCCAATGGAATATTAATTGACTGATTACAAAATGTTATCTTCTCCTTTCTCTCTCAATTGTACAATGGATCCAGTCTTCTGTCACAAAAAAGTAAGGACCTGATTTAACAGGTCTGTTGATTGTTGCCAGAGTGGCAAGACAGAACAAAGGGTCAATGGTAGCGGCCACACATACAGGAGGAGCAGTAGCTGCAGTGGGTCCGAATCCGAGGCAATAGGCAGGCCTGGATTGAGCATGTGGAAGGGTCAACCCAGGCCTCTGGGAAAGTGTGGCATGCTTCCAGGGGAGGGTCATTGCTGAATTTAAAGGAGAGGCAGGAGACAGAACCCCCCTTTTGTGGCCAGAAGATGGAGCAATCAGATGTTTGAATGGTGGGGAGTAGAGATGGGCACGACTCGGGAAAATGACGTTTTCGAGTTGTCGTGTGTCGGAGGCAGTCCGTTTCGGCTCGTTTCCGTTTTTCGCGAAATTTCACAAAAATTAGTCGGTTCGTTTTTTCATTTTTTTGTTGTCGTTAGTACTGGTTTGGGGGGGGGTAGCGGGCTCCTGGAGGGAGCTGCAGGAGTCAGCCAGAGCCACAAGTGACGGACTGGCACACTCTTTGCACCCGCTGTGTCTCACGTACTTGCATGTAGTGCAATGCAAGTAGATCTGGCTTAGGGTTAAGACGTGTTAGCGCAAGCACTAGGGTTAGGCTAGTTACGGGTGAGGTTAGGGTGAGTATTGGGGTGCATCTGGGTGCCTCTCTGACCCACTTAGAAGGACAGTGTACTGGCGTATAGGTTAGGCATAGGGTTCGGGTTTGGGCTACGATTAGTGGGCTGTTTATGCCCGATTGGCACATCCCAGAAGTCTCTGTGGTCAACCTGGCCAAGTGGCCATGCGATTGGTGGAAAATTTGCATGGTCCACTCCCATGGGCAAGCCCATCATTGCGAATGTGCAGGTGTAAAAAAATAAAATAAAATAAAATAAAATAAAATCAACGGAGACTTTTTTTTGCAAGAAAAACCCACTGCTGCTACTGTAAAAATTCAAGCATTTGAAATAGCTAATTTCCACATGTTTCTGTGGTGCTTTGGTGGGGTTTTGGGCAACGATTTCAAAAAAAATATTGCGGTCGCCATTTTGGATCCCCCGCACTGCATGGCAAATGGATGCGCCCTCCCAGCCTGGTACAGTCAGCAAAACCTGGCCATGCGATTGGTGGAATGGCTCCAAAACTTTGCATGGTCCACTCCCGTGGGCGAGCCCATCATTGCAAATGCGCAGGTGTAAAAAAATAAAATAAAATAAAATAAAATCAACGGAGACTTTTTTTTTGCAAGAAAAACCCACTGCTGCTACTGTAAAAATTCAAGCATTTAAAATAGCTAATTTTCGCATGTTTCTGTGGTGCTTTGGTGGGGTTTTGGGCAACGATTTCAAAAAAAAATATTGCGGTCACCATTTTGGATCCCCCGCACTGCATGGCAAATGGATGCGCCCTCCCAGCCTGGTACCAGCAGCGCAGCAGTAGCAATAGCCAAGGAGAGGGGGGCGGGAAACCCCCCCAAATAAAACACCCTTCTGGCCTGGCAGGTGCCCTCAGACAGTTTTCGCCTAGTTTTAGGGCCGGGAATCGGTTTTTTTTTTTTTTTTTAAAAACTTTTTTTCTGTGCCGCTTGGCACTGCGCGGTCGCCGCAATGCAAGTAACGAGCACGACAAATCAGACCAAATTGTTCGTTCGTCGGTTCGAGCTCGAAGTCTGGTGGAGTAATTCCCGTTCCCGTTTCCGTAGAGTAACGGAAACGAGTAACGGAAACAGAAACGGGAATACCGCTAAGTCGTGCCCATCTCTAGTGGGGAGAACTCTGGCGGCAGCAGCACCATCTTAGTGGCCAAGTGGTCAACTGTTGAGGGGCCAAGTCCACAGAAAGGGAGCTCCACAGCACGTTTTTTTCTGCAAAGTATTCACCCTCCCCTTTAGTCTCAGTTCCACCATCTCCCAGGAAATCGTGAAGGACCCCAGGGCATGATCTCGGTAGCTTATCTGCATCACCCCCCTTTGTTCTTCGATCACAAGCAGGCAGCCGGCCAGAGCATGGGTTACCTGTGCTTGCTGCTTCACCCTTGCTGCCTTTCTATCCCCCTGTGGACACAGAGGTCCTACTGTGTACATAACTTTACATAAAAACACATAGAGTTATATTCAGCTATGGTTAAACAGTCAATTTTTACCATCTCTTTGCTCTCACTAACTAACTGAATTTTGACGTCTTTCTGTTTTGACCAATGCTTCCAGTTTTTCAAATGGAAGGTTTGCCCAACACTGTCTGAATAACATGAAAGCTTGTATAACAGAAGTTGTATTTAACTATATCCACCTCTGATATAAAGAGCCATAAGGTAGAATGTTTTAGACCATCTGTGCCGTGATGCAGACAATCTGTAGAAATCTAAGAAAATTCAATGTTTTCCTCCAGTCAGACAGCGACAATTCAAAATATGATCACTGCATTTAACTGGGACATACAATGATTCTTATTTACTGAGTAAAAGGTACAGACACACTTTTGCAAAATAAATAAATAAATGCTAAGACATTCCTTAAACTCAAATTTATTAAACAATGACTATATCCCTATGAAATAAATCCTTTTCTTTTTTAAATATCTAATCGGATCAGTTTTCTGAAATGAAATATTTGATCTTGTAGATCTTCGTTTCTAGCATGTTCAGTATAAGTATTAATTGCCTGCCTCTAGACAACCGTGAAAATTTTACTTGACCCCAAACTAATTCTTCATTTTGAGACATGCTTCTTCAAGTATAAACTAGGGAAGCATCCAAAAGAAAAAGTATTGTCATAGAGGATGACTGTGACTAGACTTGAATAACTCTTTATGGACATATTAGAATGAAGATGGAATTAGATTTTATCTTAAATTGCATCCAAGATCTAGCACAAGCTGTGAGTGTTGTTAAGCCAATTTGCAATAGGAACCACAGTACTATGGAATATGACTTAATAGTGTAATATTTCCAAGTCAATTGTAGGTGGCTGAAATCCTGCTGGTTTTTTTTAAAAAAATAAGTACTTCCTACTTCTGTGTTGCAGTTTACTTATGTATTTGATTTCTATACCCCAATAATCTAGTAAAGAGCTACTCTGTGTGGTTTATAAAATTAACAAAAATACAGTTATACACATTATACAGAGTAAAAATTATAAATAAGCAAAATAATCAAAACCAACATAACATCAATCGAATTAGAACAAATAAGAGCAAATAAATAAAAAACATACATTAATTCAAAATGCAATTCAGAATAAGGAAAGAACTGACAGATAATCGCTCTGAGGAAGAAAAGAGTGGTGTCACATTTTTTTGTATTAAGAAATTGAATAATCGGAGAAGGCTAACCTACAGAGCCGTGTTTTCAATAATTTCTTAAATGCTTGTAGCTAGGGCACCAGGTGATTTTTTTGAGGAGGCTCCATAGAAAAGGCCCAATTATCCAACCCTTGGGTAATTTTTGTCATGTGGAAGTGGTGGGAGTGACTTTCTTTAAATAGAGAAAGTCATCCTTCACTGATAAAGTAAACCAGCTAAACCAATTTTCACTATTTAAAAACTTCCTCTCCCACCCTGCCACTTGCACAGCTTTCTTCCTTGTTGAAAAGAGGACTCCCGTAGGAGGTTTTACCAAAAACACAAAACAAAATCATGGCTGGTGTTAAAGTCTTCCATGTGACTGTGGGTTTTGGTGATTAAAAGTTTTATCCTCCTGTCCTACAACTCACAGGTTCTCACATATGCAACAGGAGCCATGGGTGCTTTATGACAGAAGTAGGACATGTTTAATTTAAAAAAAAATCTCCCTAGCTGATGTTACTAACTTTACATTGTATAATTTAACTGAACAGGAATTCAGATATTTGTTTAAACTGTAAGAGACCAATGTAAAAGGGGCAACCCACCTCATGGTTCGTCCGGAGGCATGTGCTGTTTTGCCCTCCCTGGTGTGAAGAGCACGAGTTGAAGGTGCGAGATCTCGCAGCCTCAGATGGGAAGGGGGAAGAGGGCCTGTATATAACAGGACTCCTCCCCATCACCAACCTCTTCCTTTGGCATTTGCTCTCCACCCACTCACCACTTTACAAGTGTCAATGTGAGTCTGATAGATTACAGCATCAGGGGAAGGATGCAATGGGATGCCTTGCCAGGCCAAGACTCACTGAGACTGGGGTTGAGGTCATGGCGGGGGTTTGAGTTACCAGGCATGGGGTTCTGTCTTGAAGACTGCCAGGGGGTTCTGACTCCCCCCCAAAAGCTGGCTGGTTGGAGGGGTCCCAGAAGACCTTGGGATTCTGACCATTAATCTGCACTACAGCAGCCCTCTCCTGAGTTTTGCATTGCAAATTGTTTCTAGTTGAAATTTCCAATAAAGTGGGACCCGAGTTAATCTCACCTCTTTATTCCACCATGGGGAAGCAAAGGGGAGTTGGATGTAACAAGAAAAGCTGCTTCTATGACTTTTTTCTATTCTTTTTTTTCAGCCTACTTTTACTATTCTTCACTGTTTGGCTTCAGATTAATCCAAAGTGCCATTTAAATGGCTTCTTGTCTGTTATTATATGATCAGAGCCTAACCTTCCTGAAAATGGACCACTTGCAAATTACTTTGGGTTCAGGTGGCAGGCCATTTTTCAGGACAATACCACATATTTCTGTCATTTATTGCCCTGTTGTTTCCTCTTCAAATGATGTTTGAAGGCTAAATATTTACTGCATTTTGTTTCAGTGACAGATGGTGTTTCTCTGTTGCTGAAATAGTCCTACTGAAGTGCAACAGTCTTTCTTTCAGTAAGTCAATCATCTCCATAGCCAGTTCTAGGTATTAACATCACATTACCAGTCACGTTGGCAAAATTGTTTGGGATCTGAAACAGAAGAACGTAAATTTGGGGTTTAAAGAATAAAATTAAAAGTATACTTAGTGTGTTATTTATTTATATGTTTTACTGAATTATAGTATTGCATCTTCTCTCTCTTTTGAAATACAGTTAAAAAGGTAACAAGTGCATGGATGGTAATGGACTTTTCATTACATTTTTTAATCAGTCAGAGGACAATAAGGAAAAATGTTTGATTTATGTCAATATTTTACATGTGCAACAGTATAGGTTTACCTTTGGAGCAGATGTTTAGCTTCTACCTGAACTGGGCTTCATGTGGTCTCTCTTAAGAAGGCAAGGAGAGTTGACAATATCTCTTCAACTCAACTCTTTACTTTTTCCTCTTAAAATCTGGCAATATTCAAACAATTGGACAATAGTGAAGTGCTTCTGTAAAGAAGCTCATTCATATTTATTTAATTCCAGTGCATTTTAACATCTTTGTGTCACTTAAAATAGCATTTCAATTTTAAGATTGCATCTACTGGGAAGACAGCTTTTAGCTTTAGGGGTAGAAAAGGCTATGACAAAGACATGGAAAGTGCTTTTGAGGTCTCAGCTATGCATTTATTTTTTCAAACCCATTTTCTCATCAGTTTTCATCTACACACAAGAAAACCCTTTAATTACAGGATCCTTAATTTAGCCATGAAATGTCATAAGGAAAAAAATGATTAATTACTTTCAGCAATCATTACAAATCATCATGTCTCTTACTTGAAACAGTGCAAGCAAAAAGGCACCCTATGAATAAAACATGCAGCAGCAATAATAATAATTCAGCTTTAAACATGAAGTCAATGTTGAAGCAATTTTCAAAGTAGATTAATACATTTTAAAAATATTGTATAACTAATAATTATGCAATTATTCCACAGCCCCTCAACTTGACTGGTTTAATAGTTATGATTTGATTACAGATATGAATGCTCTAGTAGTCTATCCCACGCATGCAATTCCAAGTGCTGGATAAGTTCTTGAGCTCTCCTTAGCAAAGATTGGGTCTCTTTGTAGGTAATTCCTTCTGCTGACATGGGGTTCTGGTCTTGTGACATTGTACATGGCAACATATATTCAGGTATACTGTTCATAGCTGACGTACTTTATATATGCATTTATTTGTTTGATTTTAATATCCTGAGTTTATATATTTGTAAATTTTATATTTAGCTTGCTAAGATCCAGGGCTAACACAAATGCAATATCAATTGGCTGTTTATGGCAACGTGTTTTAAAGCCTCTTCTGGCCTTTCTTGTGTTTTTATGAAGAGTTTCCTAACTGTTCAAATATTGGCAAAACCCAAATGGAGACAGGGACAGCCATGAAATCTTGCTTTGTAATATCTTCCACATTGCAAACTCTCTTTCTATCTAAAAACTGCTTGGAAGTCTGGCAATTCTGATGGCACTGTGGGGCTTTACAAACATATTGAGTTTTAAAGTTCCACAAAACATCTTTCTAATGGTTATAACCAAAATCTTTTTGAAAAAGAATCCTCTTGCTTTCTGTTTGGCTCCACAGCAATTTTTAGGCACAAGGATGGTTGAGAGTATGACAGTTGTCCTGTTCCAGAGATGGAGCCACTTGCACTATTGCCAATTGTCACCATGTGGCTCCTACAGAATCTTGGCCTATGATGAGGTCATAGTAGGACATAATGGTTCAGCTCCATAAGGAAAGATCTTCCTCTTACATGAGCATTGCTCTTACACAAGCAGAGATCCCTGTTAGGAATACTTGAATGCAGGGCCAGCGCTATGTTTTTTGCGCCCTAGGGGGCGGCGGGTGGGGCGGCGGAGGGCGGACTGCGGGGCCCCCGCGGGCCGGCGGTGGGGGGTGGGATGGAGGGTGGGCGGCGAAGGGTGGCAGGGGGGCACCCCCTGTCCATTTTGGCACCCTAGGCAACTGCCTAGTTCGCCTCAATGGACGCACCGGCCCTGCTTGAATGATATCTGTTCAAAGTGGTGCTGTATACAGTATGTTCTTGCATTAATAGTGTAAAAGTTAAATTGCTCAACAGTGGTGGTCATGAGAGCAGCTGCCTGTTTTATCATTATAAATATAACATTTGGTAATTTAATAATAATTATTATATGAGTCAACACGGACATATGGCAACCCTTTACAGATTTTTCTATGTTGAGATGAATAATTTGTCAATCTCTTTTTTCTAGGGGTGTCTTGGAACTGTGCAGCTTGCCTGTAGCCACATAGGCGGGCTCTTCTCCTTGGACACACATTGGACATTCAAGTCCCAGCCTCTAGCTTCACAGCCACATACCTAGCTCACTGAGCCTTCCAGCCAGTTTTGGTAATTTTAACAGCACTTAAAAACACAAGTACATTTTTTGGCTATTCTTCATTTCAAAGATTCAATACACTATGAAATCAAAATATTGCTCTTTAATGGGTGCAAATCAAAGCAAATTTATAAAGTAGCCACAAGTATATAAGGTTACATGCCAAAACTTATAAAATGTCAACATGTATTCTCTTTTGCCCCTTAAGCTCTTATAATTAATTCATCAGCAGCATAGCTCAGGGGTTTTTCTTCCATTCCATTTTATAAACTATGTTTCCAGAAAATTATACTCAGTGCTTCTGTTTATTTAAAGAATATTACAGCTGAATTTACAAGCAAAGTAGTTAAAGGAAAGCCTTTGGGCGGATGTAGTAAATTAAAAATGAAAGCACAAGTAGAATATGGAATTTATTATAACCAGGGAAAAGAATCTCATAAAAAAGCATGAATTTCAAGATTTATATAAATCAAGCACAGACTGTAAATACTTTTAGCATAATGAACAAATGATAATTGAAAGCAAAACTAGTAAGCCAGATTCATGTAAACTGTGTTATAGCTTCATCCAGTGTATGGTTACACAAAGCTTCAGAAAAAATAAGGAAGTTTCACCTATAAAAAGCTCTCTATCAAATTACCAACTGTTTGCACTGATCTTGATTAAAAAACCCATATCTGATGCACAAAATACCTCTATGGGTGGATCAGTTAGTTCCTTTTGCTTTTCTTCTACATTCATTTTTATCCATTTTTGATTCATAGATTTGTAGATTTGTCTACCCCTCTTGTGTCTCCTGTGGTATCTGCAGCCTGCTCTTGCCAATCAGAAGCTCTGGGTAACCCTGGGAGGGTTCTAGAGACTCCTGGATTGACATGGCAAGCAGACTTTAGCTTTTCTGAAAGGGCTGAAGGGGTGTTTCTTGTTAATAGGCTTTGTAAAGCATTTATCTGTGGGTTTAAGTTTTTGGGTTTGGATAACTGTAGCCATTTTCCCATTTCAAAAGCAACAGCTTTTGATGGCAAAGACCTGAGTTCTTTGCAACAGCAAAACAAATTTGTGCCAGCCCACTAGCCCTCCCTCTATCTTACCTTGTTATTCCTTAGTTAAGATAGATTTCTTTGTCTTCTTCTGTTACCAGTAAAGCTTGCCAAGAAGTGATCTCATTGTATTCTACCATTACTAGTTAAGTTTGCCAACTATCTCTATCTAAAGCAATGAGAGCAATGCACATAGGTACCAATACATGTAGTAATGCATAATAATGTAGACCTCCCATATAACACCTCTTTAACTATATTTGGGGAACTTATTGCTGTGACACAAAGAAATGATGTAACCAGCTATGCTAATTACCTAGGGTAGAAGGTTAATAAAAGGAGGCCTCCCCAGAGGGGGTCGGGTTCCTCTGCTGGTTCGGATATTCCTCTGTGTGTGTGTGTGTGTGTGTGTGTGTGTGTGTGTGTGTGTGTGTGTGTGTGTGTGTGTGGTTCCCCCCTGGCTGCCCCAGATTATTGCTACATTTTTCCTGTACCCATTTTAACTTCTGTTTCAGCTCTTGGCTTAGGCAGTTGGTGTTGTGTTGTAGCTTGTTGTTCTGTTCAGCTCTTTACTGTTGTGGCATCACAACAAATACTTTTCTGCTACCTGGAATTGTAGATAAATCATGTAAATGGAGTGGACCCAATCCTCAGGTTCACCAGGGAAGACACCAAAGGCAACTGGCTGGTTTTCCCGGATTGTACACTTATTATAGGACTCAACAGTGGCCTGGGAATTGAAGTTTACAGGAAGCCCACCCACACTGATTTACAGGAAACACACCCACAAACCTAAAGCCACCATTCATTATTACACAAATTAGGAGTCATCAGGACATAAACACAGAACAGAGAGCATTCTCACATCCACAGAATCCAAGAAGAAGGGAGACAAACATCTGAAGACTGCCCTTAAGATATCCAAAGTTGGCCTTCAACAAGGCAGTGTTCCAACCTAGAAGAACAACAGATCAGCCTGAGGCATAGAACTGATGAAAGAACATGGTGTTTCCTTATAAGGTTGGAGTGTCTGAAAAGCTTAAAGGGATTTTTGGCAAATACCACATACCTGTTTACTTCAAAGTTAAACCTACAAACGCACGAAGGGAGAGACTCCTGCACCCAAAAGACCCACCACCAAAGTACAAGAGGAGCATGATAGTATACATGGTCCAAAGCAGTGAAGAGTGTGTATAATGCAGATAGATAAGCAAGAGAGGAAATGTGTGTGAGACAATGCATACATTATCAAAGATAATGAAGTGTTGATAACAGAAAATGAAGCAAAACTTCCTATCCTTAACATTTACTTCTGTTTCCTTGACTTGTTCTGAAGCATTTGGTTAGTTGCTTGCTCTTCTAGTGAATCCTGATCCACCCTTTTAGATGTACTTGGCCAATGCTTTTAGGACACTGACAAATCCAGAAAATGTTACCAGTGCAGGAAATATGTTGTGACTGTGGCAGACCTCAGGGCAACTTTGATGTGTGGCTTATGCACTTCATTTTTTTTTAAAAAAAATCTCTTTTTGACAGGCATAGTTATTTCACAGTTTTCCTCCCATACTATTCGCAGAATTTTCTGTAATTGGGCAAAGTTTACTTTGCAGAGCATCAGCTTGGCAAAAAAGGGGGGATCCACTGGACAATCAGCTTGACAAAGAAGAAGGCCAATGTACTGACATTCATTTCACTAGCTAGAACACATTTGTTAAAGATTTAAATTCTAATGGGGTGAGGAGGTAGCCTAAGAGTCAACAATATATTCTCATGCACAGGACCAGGGAAATCTAAATACCCAGAAAGGAAAAGCAATGTGGTCTGTCTTTTATATATACACAAAAGTCCACTAATGTGGCTACTTAAATGGCCTGTGCCACAATTAAGGCCAGTAGTCTTTACTTTTTTCAGCTCTTTCACTTTCCCTATGTTTTTATATTTTATAAAAAAAAATACAAAGTCTCTTATATAGGGGCAAGTTTTGTTGAGTTTTCATAAAATTTAAAAACAAATATAAATTAAATATTGTGAACAGTTGGCTTACTTGTTTCTGCTAGAAGGCACTAAAGGAGTGTTTGGGGTGTGGCAATACAGGTGAAGCAATCAAACTGAGGTTGTGAGCTGCATCCGGCAGGTGTAGGCAATCAAGCAGCCAGAAGTGTATTTAGGAATAGGAATAGGAATAGGAATAGGAATCTTTATTGTCATTGCCCCCTTGCAGGAACAACGAAATTTTGTGGTTGCTATATAAAACTCATTTAAAACATTTCACATAGATTTAAAAACAGGTACAACACATAATATGACATATAAAATGACTAAAATATGACATATAAAATAAGCTGACTTCAAAGTCCAGGATTTCCATTTAAGGCCAATATTGCTCTAAAAAAGAAGCTATTTTTGAGACGGTTTGTTCTTGCCCTAAGTACTCTATATCTCCGTCCCGATGGCAGCAACTTGAAGAGGCGATGACCAGGATGTGATGGATCTCTTAATATATCTAATGCTTTATAGTGGCACCTGGTAGTATAAATTTGTTCTAGGGTGGGGAGTGAACAGCCCACAATACTCTCTGCAATTCTTATGATTCTGTGCAACACTGTCTTATCCCGGTGGGTACAACTTCCATACCACACACATAACCCGTAAGTAAGCACACTCTCAATTGCACAATGATAGAAGGCCAGCAGCAGCTTTTGTGGAAGATGGTTTTTCCTTAAGTTTCTCAAGAAAAATAGTCTCTGCTGAGCCTTCTTTGCAATCCCCCTTGTGTTGACACTCCAGGACAGATCCTCCTGTAACTCAATGCCCAAAAATCTAAAACCTGTAACCCTCTCCACACCAGTCCCATCAATCACCAGTGGTTGAATATCAGTTTTCTGCTTCCTAAAGTCTACCACAAGCTCCTTTGTTTTCTTTATATTTAGGTGCAAGTTATTTATTCTGCACCACTTGGTCAACCTCTCCACTTCATCTCTGTAAGCCATCTCGCTCTCCCAATCACAGTTGTGTCATCTGTTAACTTAATGATCGTATTACTAGGATAGGCAGAGACACAATCAAATGTGTAAAGAATATAAAGGAGTCGGCTAAGTACACATCCCTGTAGTGTTCCAATGTTGGTACTAAGAGTATTAGAGGTGTAAGGGCCCAACCGGACCCTCTGAGAACGTTCTGACAGAAAATCCAAGATCCATCCACAAAGTGATGGTGGAAGCCCTAGGCCTTCCAGTTTAGAGATCAAATGTCGTGGAAGAATGGTGTTAAAAGCCGAGCTAAAATCCACAAAGAGCAATCTAGCATAGCCCCCCCCTCTGCTCCAGATGTTCAAAAACAGCATGAAGAGCACACACCACAGCATCCTCTGTTGATCTCTTCTTTTTATAGGCAAATTGGAATGTGTCCAGTCCCTCTGGTAAACAGGCAATAACATAGTTCCGTACCAACTTTTCAAAGCACTTCATGATTACAGTTGTAAGTGCTACTGGACGAAAGTCATTCAAGTTTTCTGGATTTGGTTTTTTGGTATCGGAACAATAATGGCAGACTTTAGGCATTTAAGGAAAGGCTCTGGTGTTAACACTTTGCTGAATCTTCTTAGATTCAGTCACACCAACTTGCTAGCTCTGTCTGAGCTGTTTGCTTGTGTATTAGTCTGCCTTCTATGTATGCTCAGGGTTGGTGCTAGGTTTTTTTGTGGCCTAGGTGAGGGGTGGGGGTGGGGGTGGGGGTGGGCAGGCGGGCGGGGCAGGTTGTGTGTGGGTGGGCAGGGGCAGGGGCAGGGGCGGGGTGGCAGCAGGCAGGCAGGGCTTGTGTATTATTCTGTCTTCTGTTTATACTGTATACTCGTTAAAGTTGAGGGTTATACTTTACTTGTAGTATACAATTAAAGTTTAAGTTACAGTTCTGGGTTCTTTCATTGTGTTGTGAAAGGGATTGCTGAGTATAAGCAGGTATAGAACTGTTTTAAGTTGTTTATATAGAGCTGAGTATCAAGCATTGTATTTTTGTGTTTAATGTATTTTTTGTCAAACAATACAAATATTCTATTTTTCTACAGAATTGAGTGGGTCTATGTTATTTTATTATTTTAGTTCTCTTTATATTGTTTATCTTTCCTTATGGAAGATGGTCATTCACTGTAAACTCTTGTTAAGGCTGAAGTTTTTTCTCTTAATCATTAACTTCAACCCATACTTCCCGAAAGAAGAAGAACTCCAACCCAACAGGGGAGATACCTGCTTGCTCCTGTTACTTACTATACTTCCCACCAATGTTACATCTTGAACAACGTATATGGATTTCAACTAATTTCCCTTCACTGAGCCATATGCCAGCATCTGTCCATCAGCCAAGGTGATTTTCCAGAGACAAAATATTTCTGATACATATTATTTATACATATACACACACATATGAAAGGTCCCAAGGCTCCCATGGGATCTTATTCATTATATTTCAGTCATTGCAGGGCCACAGGGCAGATGGAAGTCTTTCTTTTCCAAAATCTGCAATTGCCAGGGTGATTTTGCCATGATGTGTTGGAACCACGAGCTATCCTTAGCCCCTGGAAAGGAGGTTACCGGGGGAGGGAGAGGAATGTGAGTAGGAAACTTTTATATGAAATGAGAGGTGGATTATGGATTAAGAAGACTTAAATAAATGAATTGCAAAGAGTTTGAAATTTTTTTTAAAGTGGGCATGTTTTTCCATATAGGAGCTGTCAAGAACTATGGAAAAAATCCAGTTGATTCACATTTGGTTTACACATCCTGAAGAAATGCAAAAACACATCTCTTTATTGTTACATTTCGCCACATTTTGAGATTGTTTATGGGGGGATGTAAATAAAATAAGTACATATCAGTGAAAAGAATAGACAGAAAAGCTTCAATTAGAAGACATTGCTTGGAGAAGGAATTAATGCCCTTTTTAATATTTTTGCATGAATCTGTAACCACATAAACAGCACTATATTGGAAGAAATGCCCCCTCACTTCTGAAAATGAAGTATTTCACTGGGTATGGATTAATTCTGGAAGGTTCCCCATTGTTAGATTGTAAAATACGTGTGAGCTGAATAAGTGTATTTCTCAATTCGACCTGATAAAATACATTAACTATGGAGTGCTGCATAATAGCCTATTTTGCCCATTATGTAGCAGTAATGGAAAATGCTTAGAGAAAATAATTTGTTACATACAAAGAAGGAATGTTCTCTACAAGGAAAGATATAAATGATAAGTTATAAATGGAGCCTTTTACTGTGACAACCATAAACAGGGATAAAGTTACTATGCTGCCCTTTTCCTTGTTAACTATTGTCCCCTATGTAAGTAGATAGGCATGCCATAGACTTCTGGGTAAAAGCAAGACCAAAGTCCTACCCATCTAGTTTGTTGTAAAGGCTAAAGCAAGGACATGGAAACCCAAAATTCTGCTGCATCTCTCATTTGAACTTAGAGCCTGAATCTCAAAGATGGCAATAGACCAGAACATAGTGTGACACATCTCAGAAATGAGGAATGTGTAGTCCTCTTCATCAAAACAGGCCAGAATTCTGTTGTTTTCAGTAAGAGTGTATAAAACATTGGTTAATACCCTGTTGTATGGCCCCACTGGTATGGTGGGAATGACCACCTATGGTGAATTACTGCTGATTAGAAAGTTCCTGCTCTGATTACTTGCACACACAGAGACAAAGTTCTGCACAACCCAAAACTGAAGCAAGGATACTTTAATTAATAGTAATCTCCTGCTGCCAGCAATGGCACTCCTATTGCGCTGGCAGGACCCATACAATAGGTTTTTCGGCACCACAATTTTTCTTCTGAAACTAGCTGGAAGGAAATTGAGATTCTTTAAATCAGACAAGAGAGGAACCAAGGCTGAAAACCTGGTTTAAATGGGCCTAACCTAATTTCATACAAAGATGGACATGATAAAGGACAAAAATTGTAGGGACCTAAGAAAAGCAGAAGACATTAGAAAGAGATGGCAAGAATATACAGAGGAATTATGCCAGAAAGATCTGGATGGCCCTGAAAACCATGATAGTGTGGTTGCTAAACTTGAGCAGACATCCTGCAGAATGAAGTCAAGTGGGCCTTAGAAAACACTGCAAACAACAAGGCCAGCAGAGGTGATGGCATTCCAGCTGAACTATTTAAAATCTTAAGATGTTAAGATGCTACATGCAATATGCCAGCAAATTTGAAAAATTCAGCAGTGGCCAGAGGATTGGAAAAGATCAGTCTACATCCCACCCGCAAAGAAGGGCAATGCCAAAGAATGCTCCAAATACCATACAATTCCACTCATATCACACGATAGCAAGGTTATGCTCAAAATTCTACAAGATAGGCTTCAGCAGTATGTGGACAGAGAACTCCCAGAAGTGCAAGCTGGATTTCAAAGAGGCAGAGGAACTAGAGATCAAATTGCCAAGATGTGCTGGATTAGGGAGGAAGCTAGAGACTTCCAGAAAAACATCTACTTCTGCTTCATTGACTACACAAAAACCTTTGACTCTGTAGTCCACAGTAAACTATGGCAAGTTCTTAAAGGAATGGGAGTGCCTGACCACCTTATCTATCTATTGAGAAATCTATATGTGGGACAATCTGCAAGTCAGAACTGGATATGGAACAACTGATTAGTTTAAAATTGGAAAAGGAGTATGACAAGGCTGCATACTGTCACCTTGCCTATTTAACTTATATGCAGAGTACATCATATGAAATGCAGGACTGGATTAATCACAAGCCGGAATTAAGATTGCTGGAAGAAATATCAACAACCTCAGATACGCAGATGATACTACTCTGATAGCAGAAAGTGAGAAGAAATTAAAGAACCTCTTAATGAGGATGAAATAAGAGAGTGCAAAAATGGGTTGAAGCTCAACATAAAATAACCCTAAGGACATGGCTACAGGTCCCATAACTTCCTGGCAATTAGAAGGAGAAGAAATTGAGGCAACAACAGAGTTTTACTTTCTTGGGCTCAATGACCATTACGGATGGTAACTGCAGCAACAAAATCAAAATATGCTTGCTTCTTGGGAGGAAAGCAATGACAAACCTAGACAGCATCTTAAAAAGCAGAGCCATCACCTTACCAACAAAAGTTTGGAAAATCAAGGCAATGTTTTTTCCAGTTGTGATGTATGAAAAGAAGGCTGATCACTGTAGAATTGATTGACGCCTTTGAGCTGTAGTGCTGGAGGAGACTCCTGAGAGTCCCCTGGACTGCAAAGAGTTCAAACTTATCTATCCTGGAAGAAATCAACCTTGAATGTTCACTGGAAGGACAGATTTTCACATCATTGGAAAAATAAACTGGTTGTGACTTACTACCATTAAACAACAGGATTGCAGTCCAAAAGTGGAAAAATTAAACCAACCAGACTGAATTTAAATCTGTTTATCCAGTCCAATTAGTACTACATTAAGACTAACTCTGTTCTCAACTACAGAGATGGTGGAGGGGAGGAGATCATTGGATTTCATCATCTCTTTAAAAAAAAACCTTTTTTTCTTCTGCTTGGAGGATGTTTTTGATAAACAATGTGCATGCCAAACAATTCACACATTTTAAAAATTCAAAAGCTGAATATGAATATACAGAAGAATGTGTGTGTGTGTGTGTGTGTGTGTGTGTGTGTGTGTGTGTGTGTGTGTGTGTGTGTGTGTGTGTGTGTGTGTGTGTGTGTGTGTGTGTGTAGGTGTGTGCATGCACACATACATTTTCCTGGTTTGGCTTGTCCTTACTTGGTGAAAAAGTCAATGAGGAAAAGTACCTTCATGAAACATATTTTGATTTATATTTCTGACAATACCAAAGGGTATTTTTTCCTCATTTAGAACAAGATTCTTGTTCACATTTCTGTAAAATGTGTAGGCAAAATAAGGAAGCACTCAAGGTTTTATCCCACAAACAAATAAATTGCCCTGGCATTCAACAGGTTGTGTCTTTCTTGTCAGCTATCTTTCCTTTTAATGTTTTCAGAATGAGCCTAGCTTCACAGAGGAAAAAGAAGGAAACTTGTTTTGCATAGAGAGAGGTTTATGCACAGAGAAAGATTTTATACTTGATGAGAACTGCAGAAGTCAGGGTGAAAAGGGAACAACTTCAACCTTGAATTTCAGATTGGAAATAAGATCTCTCCATAAAATAGATGACTATAAATACATAAGGAAAATATGCAAAATATGGGCTCACATTCCAGTGGTGGAAGAAAAAACATACCTTGCAGCCTGGTAGTAAACAAGGAAGATAAAAATAGAAATGTTATATTTTCAAATGTAGTTAATAATGGACCTGGAAGATTTTTGTATTTCTGTTTTAAAGTTATCACCATTAACACTTTACCAAGCCCTGTGACAGAGTGATTGAACTGGAATACTTCTCTCAAACGTCTCCTGATGACCTAAATTCAATTCCAATGGGTTCAGGTAGCAGGCTCAGGCTTGACTCAGCATTTCATATTCCTGAGAATGGTAAAATGAGGGTTTGTTGGGGACCAAGTTGTTACAAACCACCAAGAAAGTTCACAAACACTATGGGGAAGAATGTAAGTCAAAACAATAAAATAATAACAAGAAACACTTCTATGACAGTTGTTCACAGTGTTATCTATTATATTTATTGTATTTGTCCTATTTATTTTATTTTATTTTATTATGAATATTTTTACCCTGTCTTTCTACTTGGAAAAGGATCCAAGGCAGTTATTCCTCTACCAGACTAAAGTCCACAATTCTATCGCACATCCTTAACACTCACACATACATTTTCCCCCTTTCCACATGGAGTGGGGAAAGCAGCCAATTGCAAGAGACTTCCATGGAGGTTTCTTCTTAACCTCTCCCAATGATGATAACTAGAGGTGAGGATGAATGAGAAAAATGGTGATTTGTTTTGATTCATCATTCATCACAGTCAACAAATCATGAAAAATGCATCTACAGTTTTTTTCTGACAAAGTGCCAAATGATTTGTAAGTTTGTCTTTGCTTTCAACTCCTATGAAATGAGTCCAAGGCACCTAAAGCCACCAAATGTGCAAGGAAGCTTTCCCTGACATTCTTCTACATGCCCTGCATGTTTGGTGATGTTTAAGTTACATATGTATTTGTTATTGACCCTCAAAGAGCTCCCCCCTGGAAAGTGCCCCTCAAGCTCCTAGGGAAAACAAATTAGCAGGACATCCTAAGACAACACTACTTACAACTCTAACATGTTCTGGTGAAGGTTGTGTTAAAGATACAGAGTTATATACCCACAAAGTGGCAACCCCCCCCCCCCCAGGAAAGGGCCCTTCACCAAATTTAGAGTGATTTTAGAGAGCAGTCAGGAGAAGCTTCCATAAAATGTATGTGTATTTAGGTGTCTTGGAGGCCATTTTATAGCATGGCAAAACAATGAATCAAAAATTTGTTGAGGGTATCAATTCACATGAATACAAATTGATGAATTAGCTATTTTTGAATGAATTTTGCAATTCATTTTTAAATTTGTGGCCATTTTAATGATAAATATCTTAAGTATCACTTACCCATCAGTTAATTGTAATTTATCCTATCATGCAACTAGCTTATGTACTGCATGTACACAGTAAGTGCCCATAAACAGAAATGAACAGAACAGGATTTAAATCATCACAGCAAGAAACTGTTTTATATGCCACAGTATTGTGATTATTTATGCTGGTGTTAAGTACAATGGTGTAAATCGCAGAGGCACATTCTCACCGATTATCAAGGTGATGCTTGTATTTCTTTATTGTATGTCAGCTGTGCGACTCGGTGCTACTTAACTAACAGTTATTTGATGGTGTGATTTACTCTATGCCAGTGTAAACAGCCAAAGATTCTGACTATTTAATGGAAAAACATAGACATGAAGACGTTTGTATGAATTTTCATACCTGAAGAAAAGCTAAAGTCCCACAACCTAATAAAAATAACAGGAAGAGAATGCATATAGGACTGTGAAAAATGCAACAAAACTGAAAGTCTCATGATATTGAGCCCCATGGCACACTGGAGAAAAGCTTGTGGTGCAGCGGTTTAACTGCAAATTTGTAGTGAAGATTCTGTTCATGATCTGAGATTGATATTGGGGACGGGTAACTAGCTTGAGGTTGATTCAGTCTTCTGTCCTTCTGAGGCAGTAAATTAAGTATCCAGTAAATTGAGTACTCAGTGTAGCCTGCATAATTAAATTGCAAACGATCCAGAGAGAGCTTTAAGCAGTGCACCATGGAACGATATATAAGCAGCACACTTCGCTTTTTTGTTTGTGCTTTTACTGAAAGTTTTTCACATCTCTATATGGATCTCAATGCAAATGGTTGTTACTCAGCTCCAAGGTTGTTTGAATGGTAGCAATAATCTGGATGCATTTATTATAACCCCCATCATCATATTAGAACTGCAAAGCTGGAAGGAACCCTAACAATCATCATCAAGTCTAGCCCTTGTGAAGGAGCACAGTGGGAAACTGGACTCCAAACTTCTGCTATGCAACCAGGGACCTAAACCACTGAGCGATAGATATATGTCTTCCATCCCAAATTCAGCAATAAAATGACTAGTTGGTGCAATCATGCTCAGTCTCTTGGTCCTCTTAGTAGCCTTTCATGCTTTTAGCAGTAGATCATTTTGTTTTAGACATCAGAAGCAAAACAACATACCATGACAAATCTATCCATGAAAGCAGTGACAAACTGATATCATCTGACTACTGTTTAGCTATGGCTAGCTTCAACATAGGTCCATCAACTTTCCTTCAAAGTACTTTTTTATATTCCATTATGAGGTTTCCATTGCTATCTGAATAGTCAGTTTAGTGGAATATTTCTTCATTATTTCAAAGGTGTCTTAATGGGGACATCAAACACTACCTTTCTTCTCATTAACTCTTTCCTTGCAAATAGACTTACTATTCAGAATAAATGCCCCAAAGTTGCCATCTTTTATGGACTAGCTATCAGCTTAAACAAATAGTAACAAGATTTAAAAGAGGAGAATAGGTTCTGGTATCCCAGAATGACTTATGTATATGTAAAGTTGTTTTGAACTCAATGTGACCTAGTTCTGGGCAAACTGGTGTGACACCGTGCTAACCATACCTAACTAATGCTACTGATATATTTCAGAGCACACTGTGTTGTTTTTCACATTCTGCTTCTTCAACCTGTCTTTGGAAATTTTGCATGAGCAACATGTTGTGTATATACCCCACATACCTTACCTCTAACTAACTAATACAAATATGTAAGCTAAAAATAATAACTTTCTATTCCTGTGCAAAAGTCATTTTATCCTTCTGTTCTGTATTATGCTTTGCAGACTAACTTTCCCACTGGAATAAAACCTGAGTGTAGAATAATTTCCCCTGTGATTTGAAACACATGGTGAGGGTAGGTAGCAGAACAGAAGGGAACATTTAATTCTAATTGCACCACACTTCTACTATGCTAGCAAGTATAGTTCCTCTGCAGTATGCAATTGCTTACAACAGATATTACCTTAAATGCCCCACCAATGCAGAAGACAATGGAAAGCAGCTGTTTTCCATTTCAGTGGTTATTCTGGCAGCACATCCAGGAATAAAAGTATACCCTACATTTTAAAAGAGGTAAGATATACGTCAGGGGGCATGGTGGCTCAGCTGTCTAAGGCTCCAAAAACAGTTGGCTGCAAAGTTGGCAGCTCAGCAGTTCGAATCCCAGGTGCCACGCAGTGGAGTGAGCTCCCGTTGCTAACCACAGCTTCTGCCAACCTAGCAGTTCGAAAGCATGTCAATGCAAGTAGATAAATAGGTACCACCATAAAAAGCAGGAAGGTAAAACTGTTGCTTTGCAGTCATGCTGGCCATGTGGCCATGGACTTGCACAACACTGGCTCTTTGCCTTGAATACGGAGATGAGCACTGCCCCTAGAGTCAGACACGACTAGCACACGTGTGTGGGGCACCTTTACTTTTACCTAAGATATAGGTCAAGCCGGTATAGCACAATGGAAAGAAGGGCTTGGATCCTGAGCCAGAATCCCGACTTCATCTGTCCAGAGAGGACCCTGCCAAGATCACTTAGAGAGGTATGGCTGATGGAGTTACAAGTCCAGATGCTTGTGTGATCTTAGAGAGCTGAATGGTGGTCTCAGAGAGTATCATTAGAAGTAGGGACTGCGGCATCTCTGCTGAATACTTTATATCTAGAAAACACAAGGAATCAGAGTTGATTTGACAGCAATTCTTATTATTATTATTCCTGGAAAAGTCAGCATAGAATTGTAGTGAAGAACAGAACCCAAGGTTTCACTTTGTGTCTTCAGAATGCTAGGAAATAATTCAATGTATGTTAGCAGTGACCACTGTGGAATGGGGAAATATAGTCCAAATACTTCACTTCACTCCACTCCACTTCACTTCTTCTTCTTCTTCTTCTTCTTCTTCTTCTTCTTCTTCTTCTTCTTCTTCTTCTTCTTCTTCTTCTTCTTCTTCTTCTTCTACTCCTCCTCCTCATCAAACTGTAGAGTTGGAGGGAAGGCTATCAATCATCAAATCCAGCCCTTCCCAAGGAAGCCCAAACCCCAGCGTTTGCATGTCATTTTATAGTTTAATGGTGATAGGGCTTTACATAGCTCTTGAATTCTTCCTGTTCTGCTCTAAAGTTGAAAGTAGAGATGGGCACGACTTAGCAGTATTCCCGTTTCCGTTTCCGTTACTCGGTTCCGTTACTCTACGGAAACGGTAACGGGAATTACTCCGCCAGACTTCGAGCTTGAACCGACGAACGAAAAATTTTGGTCTGATTTGTCGTGCTTGTTCCTTGCATCGCGCGATCGAGCGATGCCACGCGGCACAGAAAAAAAGTTTTTAAAAGTTAAAAAACCCCGGTTCCCGGCCAAAAAGCAGGTGGAAAAATGCCTGCCGTGCCTCAGGGCACCTACCAGAGGGGTTGTTTCTGGAGGTCCCCGGCCTCCCCCCCCAATCCCCCGTCCTGGGCTGCTCTGGTGGGACTCACCGCAGGCTCGCAGCCAGCAAAAAGCCCAGTCTCGCCGCCGGCCGCCGCAATTAAAGCGCAAGCAAGCGGCAGGGACGGCACAGGAAAAAACTTTTAAACTCTCCCCCCACCCATTCCCGGCCAAAAAAGCAGGCGGAAAAATGCCTGCTTGACTAAGGGCGCAGGGCACCTACCGGAGGGGTGGTTTCTGGAGGGGGGGGTCCCGCCTCCCCCCCGTCCTGGGCAGCCGGACTCGAGTCGCCATTTCGCCATGCCATGCGGTGCAAGTGGGGGATCCAAAATGGGGCGGCGAACGCAATATTGTTTTTGAAATCGTGGTCCAAAAACACACAAGCACAACAGAAACACGTGAAAATTTATAAACTGCCAGATTTTTCACAGTAGCAGTGGGTTTTTTCTTGCAACAAAATGTCTCTCCTCTCCTCCTCTGTCCTCCATTGATTTTATTTTTTTTTTTTTTTTTTTACACCTGCGCAATGATGGGCTGGCCGAGTGGCCAGCCATGTGGGAGTGGACGACCATGCAAATTTTTGGAGCCATCCCACCAAACGCATGGCCACTTGGCCATGGAGACTTCTGGGATGTGCCAAAAAGCCCCCTAAAACCTGCCCTAGCCCCCTAACCCTTACCCTAATCCTTGACTCCTTACCCATACGTCACAGACTGTCTTCTTAGTGGGTCAGAGAGGCACCCAGAGGTGCAATCCACTAGCCCACCGTAACCTTACCTGTCACTAGCCTAACCCTAGCCCTTGCACTAAGCCACCTTAAAGCCAGATCTACTTGCTTGCATTGCACTACACGCAGCAAGTACAATTCCCTTCTGTGTGAGACATGGTGGTGCGAGAGCCTTGTGCAGGGAAGGCATGACGCCATCACTCTCACTGGTCTCATAGCCTGCAACTGGTATGCATATCCATATGGCTATTGCATAGCATTTTGCAGCAGCAGCAGGTGAGGAAGGGAGACCCCCATGTAGAGGGGTCTCTTGGAGCCTGCTTCCCCTTCCTAGTGGGTGAGGATAGGAGGCACCCACGGGTGCCTCCAGGAGCCCACTTTCCCTTTATAGGCGGGCCAGAGGAGGCACCCACCCCACAGAGGTGCCTCCAGGATCCCGCTCCCCCCCCAAAACCAGTACTAACGACAACGAAAAAATGAAAAAATGAACCACTAATTATTGTGAATTTTTGCGAAAACTGGAAACGAGCTGAAACGCGACCGGCCCGACTAACGACAACTCGAAAATTTTTTTTTTCAAGTCGTGCCCATCTCTAGTTGAAAGCAGTTGCCCTGCTTCTTGTAGCTCCTCATAGAGAAACAAAAACCTTGACAGAGATACCTCAGAAATGAGGGAGATGGTCTTCAATTCCACAATCAACAGCACACAAACAGAGATGCACAGGCACATACACCGCAGAAACACCTATATCTTTGTTGGGTGGGAGGAGAGGTTCACATCTCCCAGTATCTGACTGCATAATATATTGTATATACTTGAATATAAGTCTAGTTTTTCCGTCCTAATTTTGGGCTGAAAAAAGGGGCCCTCATCTTATATTTGGTTCAATACTTTTAGCCACTGAGGCTAGTGCTTGGGTCAGTGGCTAAAAGTCATTTTAAACATTGTGTGCCGCTTCTTCTGAACGCTCCCCCACAAGGACTTGCCTCGGTGGCTAAAAGTCATTTTAAACATCACACACCACTCCCCCAGCTCACAAAGGAGGAGCTGCTAAGCCCTGCTGTGTTTCCCACCCTAGACTTATACTCAACTCGATAGGTTTCCCCAGTTTTGGGGGGTTAAATTAGGGGCCTTGACTTATACTTGGGTCAATTTATACTCGAGTATATACAGTATATGCTGTCTTTTATTCCCAGCTGGCACCAACTCCAGCCATTTGAATTGAAAAGATTGTGGACCACAGCCCACTATTACAATTGTGTTCCTCTTTTGGTGTGCTGCCTACTATATCTGCATACTGAGAAGAAATTCTGCATACCTAAGTCATTTCTTCTAGGGGAAAAAGCCGTTCACAAAATATACTATAAATCAGAAAGAAGGCCAAGGCAAAACTGTAACAACTTGTGACAAGGAAATAGATTTTCACTGAAACACCTTGTGTTCTCCAGACCAGTCATCTAATACATCTGTATTTGGCAACACTGGCCACATGCCCTTGTTTTTACCTGACTCTCAATTATTTCTCCACTGATATTCTACCCAATCCTATGCATTTTGAAAACTCATTTCTGGGCATGGGGAGCTGGCAGACGTAGACTTTCCAAGTGCTATACAGAATGTACCAGAAAATAAATAGTAAGGATCCTTATTTGATTGCATCATTACATAGACAGAAACACAGAACAAACAATGCTACTGCACAACAGTTGCACTGAACCATTTAGTGGCATGAGTCTGCATACTTGTCTGAATTGATGTTTATTGTGACTAGTCATGAAACAGTACTGAGTGACCTGAGTGAGAGTCTAAGGTGTAAAGTAGAGATGGGCATGAAAGGAAAAATGAAAACTGTTTCATTGTTTCGTTAGATAATGAACAACTTTGTTATCTAATGAAATGGTAGGGCGTGTTTCATTTTGTTTTTCCCCTTCTAGAATGAAATAATTCATCCTAGGGGAAATCAATGGCAAGGGAACTCAAGCTTCCCTAAAAGTGCCCAACATTTGGAAAGGTTTTGGGGTCAGGGAGCTGAGCTATGAAACTCCAAAGGGGGGGTGCACCTAGGAAAAAAATTCTAATTGGAATTGGAGCTATGGCTTGGCTTCCAATTTTCAATAGAAAGATTTTTAATACATTCCAAAATAGTAATTCGCAAGCATGTTTCAGGACCAAAATCGCTGGAGTTCAAGTTTGCTTTTTTCTTCCTGTAAACCCCCCAAATTTGGAAAGGTTTGGGGTTCAGGGCACTGACTTATGAGCTCCAAGGAGTTCAGATAGTTACTTGAGAGAGTGTGTGGG
This sequence comes from Phrynocephalus guinanensis, assembly GCA_037367245.1. Taxonomy (NCBI): domain Eukaryota; kingdom Metazoa; phylum Chordata; class Lepidosauria; order Squamata; family Agamidae; genus Phrynocephalus; species Phrynocephalus guinanensis. Next base: position 39,225,578 of record CM074741.1, on the reverse strand, counting down.
GTGTGCACCAGCAATTTCAGAATTAATATGAGTTAGGCTGGTGGTTAAATTAACTTCTAAACTGCTGGTACGCATGCCACACACTCTTTCAATTAACTACCTTGACCCACTTTGGAGCTGATAATTCAGCCACCTGAAATCTTTCCAAATTTCAGGGGGTTACCGAGAATCACTTGAGGATGGTACCCCTGCCACTTTGGTGCCGAAACATGTCTGGGATCAGTATTTTCGAGGGACCAGTATTTTTGAAAATACTGATCCCAGCCATGTTTTGGGACCAAAGAGGCAGGGGCACCTTATTCAAGATATTCTAGGTAACCCCTTGAAAATTGGAAAGGTTTGGGGGGTCAGGGAACTGAGTTAAGAGGCGCCAAAGGGGGTGCCCCTAGGAAAAAAAATCTTTCTATTGGAATAGGAAGCCAAGCCATGTGACTCGCCTATGGCTTGGCTCACATTCCAATTCCAATTAGAAAGATTTTTTTTCCCTAGAGGCACCTTTTTGGAGCTTCATAACTAAGCTCCCTGACCCCCAAAGCCTTCCAAATTTCAAGGGGTTATGTAAAATCGCTTGAGGAAGCTCCCCTGCCATTTTGTTCCTTTAGGACCCAGGGGAGCATAGAATTTTGTTTCATTTTGTTTCATTTCATAACAAAATTACTTTAAAATTTGTTACAAATGAAATGAAACAAAACCACAACAGAAACAAAACAAAAAAGAAACACTATTTTTCTGCTTCATGCAATCAAAAATTATGTTTTTCAAAACACATGCATTTTAGTAGTTAAGCTAGCTAAATTAATTAATTCCTGGCTGGGTGCAAATGGAACTATTCTGATGGCATAATATGCTTTGGATAACTCTGCTTAGCTTTTCATTAACACAATTATAAAGACAGTGGCACAGGATCAATGTCTCTATAAATAAACTTCTGGACATTCTATGGTACACCCTCCACACAGAAAAAAGAAAAGGAAAAACAGGTTAAATCTTTATTCCAATATTCACAGTTGTCATGTTGTGAGGTTTGCAGCATAAAAATAGTTTAATAAAATAGCTATTAATTGATGTTTCCTCTAATATAATATATTCCCTCTGGCCATGGAACAGCCAGTTCAACCTAAAGTAATGAAACACGATGCTATTAAAATGAAATATTCCTCTAACTGCATTAATTAATTAGGCATAATTACATTTATGGCCTGCTGGATGTAAATAGCACGGGGCATAATTAAGAGTAAACAAAACTTGGTTCCCAAATCCAATGAGGCCAGGAATATTTGGGTTATTACAATTCTACTGGGCAGTAACCTATTTACCTGCTGCTTTCGCCTCATGAAAGCAATATATCTGTTGATTAATTTTACTGGGGGAAAAGATGATAGCTTAATTAAATGTGCCATACTAAATACAGATAGACTTTTCAGAGCAACCCTGGAGGAATGGAATATTCCTTCAAACACATCAGCTTAAAGGGATGTAAGGGGGATAAATCATGCATAATCCAACTAGAAAGCACACTTTCATTGTTAGAGGCAGTAAGTTTATCCAGCTATAGGATTCCTCCCTATTTAAAATGCTTTCAGCTTACCTAATGAATTCAACCAGGGCAACACTCAGTATACAGTATAAATTATATTAAATGTTGCTACAATCAAACCATAATGCCTAATCATTATTTGAGACTTAGATGCACAAGAGGTGCAAGTCCACTGTCATCAAAAGAAGGCAGATGGAATATGGATAGAACATGATTCTTCTGGTTGAATAATGCTTTTTCTGTTCTTTGGGTACAAGTCCTTTTAGTCCCCTTACTTATTTGCATGATTATTCCCACAGCAATCAGAAGGAAAATGCTCACAGACCTAGATGAAGCCAAAGGGTGCAGAATAAAATGGCAGGGGTCTGCATTATGAAAAAGTGGAAGCAGCTGCAGCAATGAAAGGTGGGGAAAGCAGGCAGCCAAGACAGAGAGGTGTAAAAGTATGAAGAGGAAAGCAGTGACAGGAACTTGCATATTGTGCAGAAGAACAGAAGGAATAACAATTAGAGACCCAAGAAGGTCAGTGGTTCCCTCTAATTATCCATTACAATTAAATGGCAAAATGCCGAAGATTTATACATCACTAACTTCAATCCAGTCATGCTAGAGGTCTCACCTTGTTTGTAGATAAACCAGTAAGGAAAGCAAAAAAGTTACCATTTAAAGGCAATATATAGTGCCCTTAAGTTTGTTTTCAGTAGCACCTGTAAGTTTGCAGAGATGAAGAAAGACTATAAGACCATAAGAAGAACTGTGCAGGATTTAAGCAAAATCCCATAGCCCAGTATTCTCCAGAGAAAGGGACTTGAGTTGAAGACTCATTGTCAAGTCCCACTTAAGTCAGAATGGTGACTCAAGTCAGACTCAACTTGATTTGTTTTTATTTCCCCCCAACAACTTGGATTCAACTTGTAACTGGGAACCCACCCACACCTCCTTTTCTTCTAGGGGAAAAAGCACATTTTTCAAAGAGACTTGGACTTGAGGCTTGGTACCAAGGACTCAGAGCTGGACTTTGGACTCAGAGTCAAAGACATGCCAAGATCCTTGGTATTCTTTCCAATACAAGAATCAACCAGATCTTCTGGGAAACTGAGAAGCAGAACACAAGGGCAAAAGCCCTCTTCCAACTGTTGCCTCCCAGTAACTGACATTTGGGGCCATGTTTTCTCATATCGTGGATATGAATATAAATAATTAATACAAAAATATAAGGAATTAACAACATTTAAAATTAACAACAAATCATTTCTCATTTATGGCAACCCTCATGGGATTTTCTCATTCTAGAACACTCAGGTGTGGTCAACCAGTCTCCTTTTGGGGTGACATTCTAAACCTATGGGCAGTTAGAAGTCTGCAATCATTTTTGGAGAGAGCATTAAGACATAACTTCCAATCACGTTTGCTGTTTTTGAATTCTCTACTTGCTTTATGTCAAATACTGTACATATTATCCTAAAAAAATGACTGCCTTGTCTTATCCTTTTGTAAACTGGGAGCATATTGGACTTTATCAGTCCTCCCCTTCTTTCCTTAGACGGTCAGAAGATGAATATGAAATTATATGTGCAGTTTCTCCATACTGCACGCTGCCTTGGGTTCTTTTCTAATGACAAACGAGGGGGGGATATACAAAATATATAATAAATAAATAAATGTTTCAGGACTGTTGAGTACAAAAAATGATTGGCTAAAATCCTGTTGTAGTTATCCAAAGTGTGTTAACTTTTAGAATAAAATTGCCACTAGTTACGGAATGTCCCAAGGCATCATGTGTTGTACACAAAGTTGTGTAACTGGATGTGCAACAGATAACATCTGTTCCAATCTCTAATAAGTGGTATGTATAACTACTACTAGGTTTTATAGCTACATAATCCAAATTAAATTGCAATGTGTTATCTGAGATTTATCACTAGGAAAGCAAAATCATGAGCAGAACCAGAAGTCAATACATGCAGATGGATGTTCAAGTCCATTACGCCCCTTCTCATGTTCACATTTTCATAAATTTTAGTTGTTTTCCATATGTGGTAGGATGATGTACAGAATTTGTGGTATTTCAAAAAGTATTAATGTAGAAAACTATTGGGAAAAGTTCACAATAGCTACACTTCCCTGGTCTCCAGTTCTTGGTAAATTAAACTGCAAGCAGTGCTCAGTAAAACTTGGAAGGATTAACCACAGTGGTAAATGTGCAACAGATTTAAATCCCAGCTAAATGTGAGTACTTTGCCATGAGATAATTTATAGACAATATGTCTTTTCTCCTCCTGTCACAAAGATATTCACATCTTGTTGGAAGACACAAGGTGGTGCTCAGTTTTTATATTCCTAAACAATAGCAGCCATGTTTCTAAATCAAGTTTGTTCCACATGACAACAATACATTCTGCAAAACAGATTATCAGTAGTCCCCATCTTGGACATCTATTGTTCTTTTATGTAAACCCATGCAAATATAAACCTTAGCTTGTCTCGAATTGGTTTTTGGAAAAGAAATGTGGAAATGCATCTACTAGTCATGATTTCAAACTAGAGCATAGAAATTTTGAAGGATATTATCACCATGTTGTCTGTGACACGTCTGAAGGATATGTATCACCATGTGTTCTGTCATACTGAAAAGTTCAGATTGCACTTCAAATTCAGAGATACACAGGTTGTGGTAGGTTTTAAATGGACAGAAGCCTCTTATATCAACACATCTGTACTCAGCACATCTGTACTCAGTCCTGCATGTGTGCACTCACATAATAATAATAGCTCTATTTCGGTCAAAGACCAAAAGCACCAAATAATCCGGAATAATCACGTACAATTCAAATTTGGAAATAAGTACAAAATTATACAGTCTTCCATTAAAATATTAATATTAATAAACCCTTACTTACAGAAAAATTACATACACTACTAAGCTGTCTACAGTATATCCTTAAAATAAGATAAAACCATGGCCAGGTTTATGTTATAGAGGTATTATTATCTATCTTGGTCGCAACCCAAACATCTTTTTGCAAGTTACTATTGCTGCCAGTGCACTCACATACACATTACCCGATTTCAGATGTGAATGTATATGATTGCTAAGATTGGCCGACAGATAACAACTAAAAAGGCCACAAGGGAAAGAACTGTGTTATGTCAAATGCAAGCCTCCCTACAGCTAGACCCATAGCCACAATGTTGATTAAAAAAAACAAAGCCTTAAGCATCTTCTAACATTCCTGTTCGTAAAAGGTTATGGATTTAGCATTAGATCAGGGCTCAATCAGATGGGTATTTGTCCTGTTGTTTGGTGCACCATGGTGAGGGGATAGCTTACTCTTTTTTTCTAGTAATTAGACAATGAAGTTGCTAGACAGAACCTGTCCCAAGGGTGAGCCTACCAACACCTTCTGGACAAAGGCTTTTACTTTTTTGATGAGGGCAGGTTCTCTCTAGTTTTCTCTATATCCAGCATATGTGATCTCTGGGAATGGGCCAAGAAAAAAGCTAGCAAAGCTCTTTCTGTTATCAGTTTTTGGTATCATGAAGTGGCTTGTCTGTCAGCCACTTTAGGATACTGGCAATTGTTCCTCCCTTATTAAGGCACTTCACTATACTGGAAATTGGAAGTGCAAGAAGCCAGACGAGCTAGGATTACTTGAAATGTGTGTGCCATGTCACACCTCAAGTGCTCCCTATTTAGACTGCTGTACCAGCCTGCTCCAAAGGGACCATGTAGGTAGCCCCTCATATAAAAACTCCTAACTAACCAAGATCTCTGACAGCCAATGAAGCTGACCCTCAGTCAGCTGACGTTATGTTGAATCTAAGCATTTGGGAATCACTTATGACTACCTATACCTTGATTTCCAGTGTGATAAAGTGGTTCAAGTGATGGGCTAGGACTCTGGAGAACAGGGTTCAAATCCCCCTTTAGCCATGGAAGCTCACTGGGGGAGTGGAACTGGTAAAACTGCTCTTTAAATATCTCACTTACCTTAAAAGCCCTATTAGTGTGACAATGGCCCTTTGTACACGACCCCTAAACTCCGCCGCAAATGGCTTCCAGCTCCGGAGCTTAAAATTGTTTCCCCACCAGCTCCAGAGTTTACAGATAATTAAGTGTGACCATGCCCACCTAAGCGTGTCCCAGCGCACTTTTCAGGTACCTGCTCTCTGGAGGTGAAAATTCCTGATGCGGATATAACGTAGTGACTGCCCGGCTCTCCTTGCTTCTGTTTCTTCTTTTTTTGCCCCCTGCCCCTTTAAGAGATCTGAATGCAGTGCCGGGACGGCAGAACGGAGGTGAGCGGCATTCTTTTCTTCCTTTTTTTCTCCCTCCCCTCACGCAGCCAGCAGCCAGGAGTGTGGAGGGGGTGGGAACGCAGGAACAGCGACAAACCCCTAAGATCTCTGGTCCGAATTTAAGTGGCCAGCGGATCTTAGGGGTCGTGTGAAAAGGCCCACTGTCAGTTCTGACTTGATGGCATAGAACACAAAACACCCATACCTTCATCCACTTTTCTATCAGTATAGTAGCAATGATCCTAGGCTGGAGACAGTTTGGACCTCTGTATCTCCCACCCCCCTTTGCTGGTGAATTTTAGCTGGCAGATCAGTTCTGCTGGCAGATCCCTCTGAGATCAGTCAATGAAATGAGGTTTTGTACTTACAATGACATTTATGCAAGCAGAATAGACTTCTCCCTGTTCCTAACCCTCCTGCAGCCTTGGCTGAATCAGCAAACCATTTCTTTGCTGAATTGTTAAATTTATCATGTCCAAGTTTCCCAAGAGACAATTTGAAATGTTCCCCATATACAGATATCAGGCAACTGGAAATCCAAATGTAATTTTCTTGGACTTTTTGATGTATTCTGAAAAGGCAAGAAGCTAGAAATATTGACCTCATAATTCCATTTCCTGGCTATGAAAACAAAAGAAACAAAACAAGATGCTGTTAAACAGTGGCCTGAAGGGAATATGCATGCTTTCAAACTTGAATGCAGCTGAATGGGTCCAATTTTAGACCTAAAGTCTTAAGAGTGTCCATTTTGTATGGAAATTTGGACAATGCTCAAATCAAAATGATATGCAAATGAATGAACTGCAGGTTGCAATTTAAGAATGGATAATCAATATTCTTAAGTGTGGGCTAGCCTACTGCAAATGACACAAATTCCCTTGTGAAAATGTTGATGTGGAATTCAGTGAAACAAGGCCCTAGATTGCTACTACTTAAAGAAGAGTGTATTGAAAATACTGGTTTACCAAGTTTTTTTTCCCATTACACTTGGTTTGCGGGATGTTTTCACGTTGTTCTGCAAAGCATATAAGTGCCATTTACTACTCTGAAGATTTGTTAATCCCTCTAGACACCATTTCCCCCTCTCAGCTGAGACCTTTATTCAGATGAAAGAAAATAGGATTTTAACACATCACATTTATAGATTTGAAAATATGTCCATTAAATTTCAGCTATATCTTTTGTGCATTTTTATCAGGTGCTTTTAAGACACACTTGACTGAAGTGAACTGATGCTGTTGTGTATTTGTCTTTCGTGGCTTGCTTTTTTCACATGTTTTTCAGGAGAGAGAGCTCTGCATGGGTGTACGGTGTGATTACTTTCCATGTTTGATTTTTTTAAAAAGTTAATTACAATATAATTATTCTGTTAGAGATGTGTATTTTGATGGGGGAGGGTCTGGGATAAAGAATGCTTCTTTGGAGGTATGTGGATCTGAACTGCACTTGTGATTGTGCCAACGTGCCACTAGGCGGTGTGGGTGGTTATTTTTATTGGTTGGAGACAAATCTGGACATTTATTTCTTCTTGCTCTTGTTCTTTTTTCTTGTTTTTGGAGTTTTGTTGTTGGCTGCTTTGTTGAATGAGTGCATGTGTGGCGAGCAGCCAGAGACTTGTTGGCTAGCTGCCAGGTGGTCTTTTTTTATTGTTCTAGCCAGGCCTAGAGAGTCCATTTTGCTGGTTAGGTCATGCCATAGTGTTGTTTTCTCATGTAATGGTGTCTGTAAAATAGGAAATCAAGGGTGACATCCTTTGAAAGAATCCCAAATTAAAGAAATATAAAATACAGAAACTTAATTGTGCACATCTCTCATTACCACCCCAGACTACTGGATACAGACTCATAGCATTGAGTCTTAAGTGGTTCAGTCACAGTACAAATTTACTATTTGAACTACTAGGCTTGAGATGGTTAAGGGGCAATATTCTCTCTTCCTTGGTCTGAGAAATACATTCAAATGAGTGGGATAGCCTGCAGAAGCATACTCTTTCTCTGGATGAGTGGGAAAGTAGGATAATGAATCAAAGTTAATACTCCTTTTTGCATTTCTGTAATAAAGTTATGTCTCGTTTAAATCTAATTTCCATTTTTGGTATTCACTCAGAATATAGCAGTAGGTGAGGGAAATTTTTCACAGGGGCTTAAGGGGCTACTGAATGTTATTAAGTATTTTTCATCCAGAGATTCAGCATTCAACTCCTTCAGGCCTACATGCAAGAAACTTTAAAAGTCATTGGATCCACATTTCTCTCTTAAGTGCTAAAAGTATGAACTGTTAAAGGAATGAAGTATTAGAAAGATAGAATTATGTGTGTGAACCATGAAGTTGAACAGAATGACCTCATAGTTGTGTGAAATGAGAAAAAAAAATATTAAACCCAATTACCATAAGGGTGTTCTAATTTTAAGCAAAATGTCTACTTTTTTTTAAAAAAAATCAGATTTTATTGGGAGGGACCTCTTTTAGGACATATCTACCATAAGAAAGATGCAGTATGCAAGGTGTTTGAAATAGAATATAAGGGTCATTGGATTATTTAGAATAAAATATCAATTGCCGATGAGCTGGACATGTGTCTGAAAGTTTATCTGACTTCTGAGATATCAGAAGACGGTGACCTGCTTGCAAGTTCAGAGAAGGCTGTTTTTGTAAATACACTTAGGATTGCAGCATTGAGTGCTCAGGTTTTTAGCTGCCCATTTCCACTCTGAATTCCCTTGCATACTTTTTACGGAGCAAAATAAATTTTGATCTTTACTCAACATGATCATATTTTATTCAACTTGAAAGCTTTGTCACTTTCATTTTTTCAGTGACAGCTGTCAGAAACCATCAACATTTTCAGTGCAAGAATATAAAACTAATAGTCTTGTAATCTCAAAACTAAATGGACTGCTGAAACTCAAAATGAAAAACTATTATTGAAAAGGAATTTATCCGGTGATTTGTGCTGAGTGGGGAAGGGTTTAAATCTTGCTTCTTTTCAAATGCTCTTTTAAAAATGAGCACTGACAGGATTAAATAAATGCTCTTTTGAATAGAGGTAACAATGAGAAGTCACCCTTCCCCCCCAGTGTTCAGTGTTTTCTGCAAAATATTTCTTTTATATATCTCCAAATGTGACTAGGTATCTCCTCGTCAAATAAATGTGTTGCCTAGTCAGAAGTAGGTTAATGCAGATATACATAATCTATTCCCTGTTGTGGCTATTTCAATGTTCATTTCTGAGTATTACCATGGAATAGGTTGTTTATCCACACTAAATTGAACTGCAGCTTTAATTTGCTGGTCTGTTAGGGCCATAGCTAACTCCTGCTTGTGGAAATGGGACACAACAGTGCTTTGAACTTGGGACACACTGCCAATGAAACTACATCACAGTCAGTTTTCATATTAACTGTGCTTGGTTGGAGGGAAGGCACCAGATTCAATTAAAGCACATTCTTTCCAATTCTACCATTGGAAAATGGAGATGGTAGGAAGATGGTATATCCTGCTCCATCCTTATTGCTGGCTACAGTTTAAAGTCACATACAATACAATATGAGGTGATAAAGAGAAACTGGGGTGTTCTGTGTCCAGAACATCCACTGACTACTGAAATATAGCTGCTGACTCTTTAAGAGTTCAACTGTTTCAGCAGAATCAGTTACCGAGATAACTATGTATACCTCTCTCAAAAATGCAAATAATCTTGAAAGCTGTGATAAAAACCTGATTTCTTATTCTTATTCTTTCCCATTGGTTGTGAATTAAACAGTCTTCCTTTATTCCTCACCCATAGAAATAGGGACCAAATTTTGTTTTGCCCTGAAGAATTTTAGTCTTGAGCAATACAAAGACTTCTTCTGTGCCTCTTGGGCGCTAGCACTTGAGACTTCACATGCCACCTCAAATATGACTTGAATGCCATTTTTTTTTCTTTAGATGCATCACCATCAAAAACAGCAATGCACTGACAGATTGGTACTGCCACCAAATCAGTAGCAGTTTAAGTTCATTTCAATTGCATGCTGAAATAAATCCAATAAATAATTCACTTCCACAAAATTTGAAATGTTGGTTATTTAAAAAATATTTTGCTTTGACTTTGACTGGTTGTAATACAAAATACATTGCACCCCCAGTAGAGATGGGCATGAAACAAAAAAAAAATGCATTCCGTTATTCATTATCCATTTTGTTACGTAACGAAACGAATAACGAAAATTGTGATGAAATTGGAATGAACCAAACAGAACCACGAAAATTAGGTTCGTTACGTTTCATTTTTGTTAATGGCGACGCAAAATGAAATGAGCTGTTTTTAAATGTTAAAAAATGTCCTGAATATCTGTAAAAACCCAGCAATAATTATTTATTCTGCCTGATAATACCTACCAGGGGGTTTGGGGTCCTTAAAATGTGCATTTATGTCTTTTCTCAGATTGCTGTATTTTTTTTTCCTTTAAGGGGAGTTAGGGGACATCGACCCAAAATGGCTCCCAGATTCCTAATATTGATTTCTTGGGAATTAAAATGCCCTGAGCATCCGTAAAAATGCAGTGATAATTATTTGAAATTATTACCTACCAGGGGGTTGTGGTCCTTAAAATGTTTGTTTTTGTCTTTCTCCCATCGCAATGTATTTTTTCTATTTCCTCCAAGGATGACACAACATGGATTCCAGCCACAAGATGGATGCAAGCCATGTGATGGGATCATAAAAATTCTTGGACAATTTCAACCAATAGCATGCCCAGGTTGCAGACTGGGTAGGTGTGGCAGCCACAGAGGGCATAAAAAGCTTTGGCAGCCCCCGTCCTCTTGGCAGTCTGCAGTGGGAGTTAGGGTGGGATTGCTGTCTCTGCGACTCGTTACTTTAGCCCAGCCAGGCAGGTGTGTGTCTCTGTGTTCATGGTGGCCGCAGCCTGGCTCTTAGGGGAGAGAAAGAAGAGATTTCTCTTGCAGCCTCCCTGTGTGTGTGCGTACCTCTCGGTTAATATGCTCCCCTGCCCCACAGTGCAGTCACTCTGCAGCTTCCTTACGCCCAGGGCATTGCCCTCCGCTGCCTTTGCAGCCTCCTTGTGTACCTAGTCTATATTGTGTCTCTGCCAGCATCAATTGTTTTAGTGTTTTCCATCTGGTTTGGGGTGTTGGGGGACGTCCGCGTGCGGAAATGCTTTAAGTCGCGCAAAAAGCGGGTAAAAACGAAAAATGAAAAATGAAAAAAAATGAAACAATTTTTTTTCCCAAAAACTTTATGAAAAACAAAAACAAATTGAAATGGACCCACAACGAAAAATGAAAAACCAAAACATCATTTTTTTGATTTGTGCCCATCTCTAACCCCCGGGTATGAAATAAATACACAACACAAATAATTGGATTTTAAATTAGGCTACAACTTTATTAGAACTTATTATAGAATCTGTTCTTCATGAAAATATTAAAGGGGGCCTACCGTAATGCAAATTCTTTGATCTAAATGAACTTGCCTTAGGGCCATAGACAAATTAGGTGAGTTCTTACCTGCCTAACGTCCCAACTGATGTTAAACAGTACCTGAACCTATTTCAGGAGACTAATTATCCCCAGGGCAGCCATAAACCAATTTTCAAGATTCTATTATCTTATTGGATCTACTTATCAACTGGAAGTTGTCCATGACTTTGTGTATCTTGGCTCAACTATCTCAGATACCCTCTCACTAGAGTCTGAGCTGAATAAACGTATAGGTAAAGCAGCAACTATATTTTCCAGACTAACAAAGAGAGTATGGCTCAACAAGAAGCTGACAGAACATACAAAGATACAGGTCTATAAAGCTTGCGTACTGAGCACACTTTTGTATTGCAGCGAGTCTTGAACCATCCATGCTCAACAGGAAAGAAAGCTTAATACCTTCCATATGCGCTGTCTTAGGTGAATATTCAACATTACCTGGCATGACAAAGTTCCAAATAGCATAGTCCTGAATTGAGCTGGAATCCCTAGCATGTACACTTTATTGAAACAGCGACGCCTATGCTGGCTTGGACACGTTGTGAGAATGGATGACGGTCGGATCCCAAAAGATCTTCTATATGGAGAACTAATGAAGGGAAGAGTGCCCCAGTGGGAGACCACAGCTATGGTATAAGGATATCTGTAAGAGGGACCTGAAGGCCTTGGGAATGGACCTCAACAGATGGGAAACCCTGACCTCCGATCGCACTGTCTGGAGGCAAGAGATACAGCATGGTCTACATAAATTTGAAGAGGCATTTGTCCAACAGGCAGAGGAAAAGAGGCAGGCACGGAAAGAACGAAACTCGAGGACCAGGCAGGAAACAGAATACATCTGCCCCCAGTGCGGTAGAGACTGCCATTCCCGAATTGGTCTATTTAGTCACACTAGGTGCTGTTTTTAGGATCTCTACTCCAGGCATGATACCATAGTCTTTCGAGACTGAAGGATGCCAATGATGATTATCTTATTAAAGTTATATTCTCCTTAACCTAGATTAACTAACATTCTATTAAAGCAGGGGTGTCCAAACTTCAGCCCTCCTGATGTTTTGGACCAAAACTCCCAGAATTCCAAGCCTGTATTGCCAGTGACAAAGGACTGTGGGAGTTGTGGTCCAAAACATCTGGAAGGCCAAGGTTTGGACACTACTGTATTAAAGGCTGCCCCTTTTCCTTAATGGGACTGAAACATGAACTCTTCTATGTCAGAATACTTTGCACTACCTTCCAAGGCAAAGGGGTTACTAGGTATGCCCCTTGCCCCACACCAAGGCAAAAAAATTGCCTTGTAGACCCCCTTTTAAATCACGCAGAAGCAATTGTAACCTTTGATCAGAAAGAAGCATGCTATCATTTCTATGCGGTTTGGGTTGTAGCATTACTGAACCTAGCCCTTACCTAACAGCTATCCCATCTTCATGGTTGACACACTTATGTGCCCAGTTTATGTGCCAAGGATCCCTGGCACCACACCACTCCATTATTGGCATGATCTTGGACCACATCACCCAAGAATGAGGAGACTGGCTGTTAAATTTTCTTAAGTTAGCAATAAGTTGAAGGATTAACGCCTTACCCACTACTCGTGTCAAGTCATTGCAGCTCAAGTGGACCAGCAAGACATTAACCTTTCCTTTGCAAGCTATCCCACATTGTTCCTCTTTGGCTAATCCAATTGAGCATCACATGCTCTCCAAGTCTGAGGTCCTGACCCCATGCTGAGCACCCAACAAATTTGGCAGCCCAGAAAACAAAACTGTGGCTGCAGATCACCCCTCATAGTCAGTATCACTCATGCGGACCTGCAATTATATAAAGACCGGCCAACCTAGCAATTAGGTAGTGCTTGCACGTAAGCCTTTAATCGACTGGAAGCCCAATGGCCCACATTTTGTAGCTCACTAGTGTGATATCCCATGGCTGCTGCCATAGAAGCTGCTCCAATTCTGAATGAATGGCTGCCAAATTGCCCCACTGATAAACTCAATTTGCCTAACACCAGGGATGTGACCTTCCAAAACTAGTAATGTGTCAAAGGTTTCCCAATAAATGGCACAACAAACACCGTTCATCTGAGCCTCTCAAGGTTACGTACTCTGACAAGGCAATGACTGGGCAAATTTCCTTAATGGAAATGTATTACCCAGTATTTCTGCCAAGAAAACTCCATGGACATGGAGTCACGAAGAGTCGGTCACGACTGTAACGACACAACACACACACACACACACACACATTACCCAGCTAAACTTGAGCAATCATTCATTGTGGATGCTTTTGCTTCCTCTCTGGAGTGTCTTTCTTTCTCATTTGATCTTATGGTGTCTTATCAAGAACAGAAAATTGAGACAAAATCATATCACTCATTCTTTTTATTTGTTCCTGTGTCTGCGGCCTGGGTACCCTCTGCAATCTATGGGTATCAAATAATTCTTGCATTCCTGCAGCCTGTGCTGTCTCCCTATCTAAATTGCTTAATTTACTCATGATTAGGTCAAATTCTGTCCATTCAGGCTCCAAATCAGATGATAAGCCTGGCACCTGGCTAATAGGTGCCCTTATGTTTTGCAGGACCTTTACCCTTCTGGGTTCCCCTTCCCTTCTTGGGAGGCATAATTGTGATTTCAAACTGTCTCACCCACTTAGAAATTAAATTGCCCATGAATGTAAGCAACAACCCCACTGTATGCTTTATTAGCCTCCAACTGCTTTGTATGTACTTGCAGCTGCAATTCCAAGACCGCCAAGCAGCTCTGAGTTATTCAGAGGACTTCCCCCTTTACTTAATTAACCAGACAATACAAAACAAACCAAAAGGGGGGAAAAGAGGACCCAAATAATTACCACCCAGTCAGCTTGACTTCAATTCCCGTCAAGATCCTAGAACATTTTATTAAGCAGACAGTCTGTACTTTTTAAACTAGCAATGCTGTCATTACGAGAAGTTAACACAGATTTCTTAAAAACAAGCCATGCCAGACCATTTTGATATCTTTCTTTGATATAGGCCTGGTGGATAAGGGGAACGCTGTGGATATTGCTTATTGCTTATCTAGATTTCAGTAAGGCCTTCAATAGGGTTCCCCATGGTATATTTGCAAAAAAGTTAAAAGAATATGGGATAGATAGTGCCACTGTTAGATGGATTTGTAACTGGTTGACTGATTGCACCCAAAGGGTGATCATTAATGGCTTCTCTTCAGCTTGGAGAGATGTGACCAGTGGGGTGCCCCAGGGTTCTGTTCTGGGTCTGGTGCTGTTCAATATCTTTATTAATGTCTTGGAGGAAGGAATAGAGAGTAGGCTGATCAAATTTGCAGATGATACCAAATTGGGTGGAGTTGCTAATTCCCTAGAGGATAGGATGAAAATCCAAAAGGACCTTGACAGATTAGAATGCTGAGCCAAAGCTAATGGAATGGGGGTCAACAGAGGGAAATGTAGGGTGGTGCAGCTAGGTAAAAAGAATGAATTGCACAAATGTAGGATGGGAAACACCTGGCTGGAAAATAGTACCTGTGAAAGGGATCTGGGAGTCTTGGTGGACCACAAATTGAACATGAGTCAGCAGTGTGATGCGGCAGCCAGGAAAGCCAACACGATTCTTGGTTGCCTCAACCGAAGCATAGTGTCTAGATCAAGGGAAGTTATAGTACCACTTTATTCTGCTCTGGTCAGACCCCACCAGTACTGTGCACATCAATTTAAAAAGGATGTTGACAATATTGAAGAGGTCCAGAGGAGGGTGACCAAGATGATTGAGGGACTGGAACAAATGTCTTATGAGGAACGGCTTAGGGAACTGGGAATGTTTAGCCTTACAAAAATAAGGCTGAGAGGGGATATGATAGCTATGTTTAAATATTTGAAAGGATGTCACATTGAAGAAGGGACTGGTTTATTTTGCATGGTTTCAGAGTCTAGGACGTGGGGCAATGGTCTCAAACTACAGGAAAAGAGATTCAATTTAAAAACTCGGGAGTACTTCATGACAGTTAGAATTGTTCAGCAGTGGAATATGCTGCCACATAGGGTGGTGGAGTCTCCTTCTTTGGAGGTTTTTAAGCAGAGGCTGGATGGCCATATGTCAGGAGCACTGTGATGGGGGTTCCTACGTGGCAGGGGTTGGACTAGATGGCCCTTGATGTCTCTTCCAACTCTATGATTCTATGATTCTATAAAAGCAATCAAAAAATTAATTATTTACAATATTTAGTGCATATTACAGAATTAGTCTCAAATTGCTGTATCAAATTTTTTCATTTATTTATTTATAAATTATTTAAACAAAGTGATCAATTGAATGCTAAATAAAATAATTCCCAGCTAAAATTATAAGATTAATGAATTAATGCACTATTGTATAAAGAAATCATTTGAAGCTACGCAGAACATTAACTGAATAACCCCCCAGTTCACCCCCAAAGAGAGCACTGAAAGAAAAAGGTAAAATAAAATTTGCTTAATCACCCCACCAACATATATGTTGAAAACCAAGCTGAACAATGCCGACAGGTAACCCTGCATAGAGTAGACCCGTTTTCCCCCCCTCCCCCTGTACATCTATAAAGAAGCTGGTGTGTTACTGCTCCAACCCACCTAAAAAATCCCCCTGCGCCTCCCCCACTAAACAGAAGCCCAATAAACATTAATATATTAAATAAAGAGAAGCCAGAAAGACAAGCCAGAAAGACAAGCCGCATATGCATGGCTATCACCATTGCGATCTGTGATGCACTCAGTGAAGCTGCCTCATGGTCAAAAGCGAAAGTCAGAGATCAGCAAAGCTGTGAGGCTCCCTCTGTGCTGGCGAATGGTGAAGGAGGACCATCTGTTCACATGCCTTTTTAAGGCTGCAAGAGCCCACACAACCGGACCATGTGAGTACAATTTTCGCAGTGCTGGGCTCAGTCCGGGACTGCAAAACATCCCCTGGAATGGACCATTAGTCTCTGGGAGATGCCATTTGAGGCCTATGAAGTTTCCCCATCTTTCTTGTTTCTCTCTCTCTCTCTCTCTCTCTCTCTCTCTCTCTCTCTCTCTCTTTGGAAAAACTTTTTAAAATAGGTTACTGATATGTATTAGAATTTAATTACTCCAATTAGTATTGCCACATCAGACATATGATGTGCCTTTAATTAAGAAGTACCTAATGGATATTAGTACAATTTGGCTGTGTAATTAAAGTTCCAAGAGCAGCACAAATTAAACACCATGATTACAAAACATTAAAACAACACTGATGACATTAAAATTGCATATTTTTAGAATGACCTTATAAGCTAATGTTTCTTTTCAAAAATGAAGAATAGATATCTTTCCTGTGTTTTACACACTGGGTGCCTAAATAGAAAAGTGCCATTGCTATTCTGTTCCTGAAACCTAAAAGCCTTTTAAAATTGTTTTGCATTTAGCCTGTTATAGTTGATGTGTTTATGACATATACTAGCCTCTGAAAATTACTGCATGAAATTGCATGCAAGAGCTGCTGTCATTGGCAGAGACTTTCATGCCTCTGGCTTAGCACCTCAGAAGTTGGTTTTGGACCTTATGGGAAGCATCATCAGCCAGATGTTCATTCTGGTTTTACTGTTTTATCATCTTTTTCCAGCTCCCATGTGAGACATGCTGCTGTACTTTGGAAAGGCAGGGTAGGAGTGTGTTTTAAGAATGAACATATGCAACATTTGCATGTGTGGATGGTGGTGTTTCCTTGCAATGCTGTAAAGTGGATCTCCCAGGCGTTTGTTGGTTTCAAACTATTTTGTGCATGACACACTGTTGCAACTGGCTCATGGCACTTCCTGTCCTGAACATCCATCTAAAATATGAGCCCTATTGACTTTAAGGAACACTTCAGTGCAGTTTTATATATGCCACTTGGTGGTAAGCCCCATTAAATGCAATTAATTCTACTAACTGCAGGTCACTCCAAGGGGTACTCTAGTACTGAAGCCTTATGTTACGAACAGCACAGTCCAGTACATCACCACTGAAAAGTTAAATTCGATTTAATTCAAAAGTCTTCAAAAATACTTTTTGCAACAATTTTCTTCTATTTCTGGGAAGTATGCACAATGGAAGATGTGTTAACATTAGTTTTGTTGCATGGATTAGTGAAAGTAGTAGCCCTTTTCCTTTGTTATAAGTTATTTTCTCCTTTTGTGCTTTGGGGTAATGAATATTCTCTGACAAAAAAGTCAACCATTCCAAGATTTTGTTCCTCACCATGAAATAAAAAAGACCAGTACTGCTCTCCCAAGTAGCAGAAATGTTAGCCAAAAAGATATGTTTTGCATAGAAAACATTTTAGTTTACACAGAAATCCCTGTCTTTTCCACAAAATGCTATGTTTTCTGATCACACCACAAGGGTTTTTTGTGCAACCTTTTTCTTAAATTTTGACAAATATGCGAAAACTGCAAAAATTCTCCTAATCCGACCTAGTTGGAAGAAAACATTTAAAATTCCTTCTGCCTCATCCCCACACTGGAAAATTTGCGTTCTCAGCTTCACAAGTAGTCATTGATTTCAAGCAGAGACAGGATGTCTGTATAAAGCATATTTAATTCAGCTTGTGAAAACAAACTATGAGTTGGAAAGCAGATTGTGTTTTGAAGCTTACACTGGAGGCGAGATCTCTTGAGGGGATTAGAGAATCCTTGAGGTGTTGTCTCAGTAGGCCAAGGTGTCCAGGCTCACCTGAAAATTCACTAGTCGTAAGACTCTTCATCTCTCCCAGAAGACACCAATGAAGATGTGAAGATCACTGGACTATCACGGGAGTTATGTTTTCCCAGTGCTGAGCATAAGGGTCTGATGCTTACAATTCAGCGTTAAAACTGTATTTCTTAATTATGATATAAGTCACACTATTTCATTTGGGATCTGACATTATAAGCACACTAAAATTGGCATGACAGCCTGCAATTTATCACAATTATTAAAATAGAGAAATGCAAGATTGAGCTAATCATTAATCATAGTAAAACAAATAAATGAAGTGTGGAACATCTTGGACATCCCATGAGAATATTAATTTTAGTTTTAATGAGATCACAAAATTGGGTAAATGATTATTTATAAAATGAACAAAATAAGATAGAATATGGACAGGTAAATGCCATCTCTGCCTCTGTATGCATCATAACATAATAGGATAGGGTGGTTCATTGGACCACACAATTAATTGAAATTCTGATGCAAAAGTAATAATTTGCATCCATGACACAATAGATATAACCCTAATCAATGTGCTTGTGTGTGCACATGTGTGCAAAGAAGTGCATGTGTGAATGAATGGAAATCTTTGTTTTCATTCTGCTTGATTTTAAATAGAATGATATTTTTGTTGTTTAGAAAAGAGGAAGAAGTGTAAGGAATATAAGATGGATTTGTGTTGGTATGTAAGGTATGTGCATGCTTGGCCTGGAATGGGGTGTGTGTGTGAGAGAGAGAGAGCCGAAGTTGAACAGACAGAACAAAGGCATGATGGGACTTTGGGAACCTGACTATAAAACTCTAACTCTTCACTGAGGTGAGCTCAACCCTTGAGCCCTGACAACTTGAACAGCACTTGGCAGACTTTTTCTAGTGTTGGCAGTCAAAGGGTGTTCAAAGAAGGAAGGGAATCTTCCCAATGATAGGATGATTACATACTTGTTTGTCAGTGATAAAGACAAGAAAAATTGTAATTGAGAACAGTCCATGGGTATTGGGACCATGAACCCAAAAAAGGAAAGAAAAATCACCAGTGTGCATGTTCACCTGACAAGCTGCCCAGAAAGAATATAAAAAGTGAACCCAGGCAGTTGGTACATTGTACTTTGAGACCAAAGCATGGGGATCAGTTGCCCCCTTCTTTGGAACCTGGACAATGCCGTTCAAGAGCTCTCCTCTTCTCTCTCATGGTGAGTATGAATGGGACATGTGAATTGGACCTATAAATTCTGAATAGATTCTGTGAATAAAACCCCAATTGTTAACTCTATAACCAATGGATAATAAAATATATACAAGTGCACCTAGTATTGTGTCTTATGGGGTCTTTTGCTAGCTATACTGTCACTCTCCTTGGGAGACAAAAGAACCAATGAACACCTATAAAAGTGATCTCTTACAGAAGGACAGGAGCAAATTACTAAGGCCAGCATCTTGTTAATTTTAACTAGAACAGACTCATTGGCTCATTGAGGATTTGTGAAATATTGTCTTACTTTTTAGCAGTCTATTAAATAACTCTACTCTTAGTTGGGGTTAGTATTAGGATAATTACTCTTATGGTTTGGAGTCAAGACCTTATTTTATCCTTGGACCCTCTAATGGTGTCCTTGGTGTGAACTTCAGCACCCAATCTTTTTAATATACTGTATACAGCATGTTTAAGAAGGACCTAGTCCTTCCATCATTAGAAAAGGCTTCAGGAGTCAACCTCGAGGAAAAAACCGGAGCCGGAGTCCCGGAGACAGTTCATGACTGTATACAATCATGTTCTGGCAACTCCTGTGACGCAGCTGGAACTAATCATATTGGCTTTGCCGTTCCATTGGGCCACTCCAGCTACGTGGAGAGGGGGGTTTCGCTGCCTGGGTAACAGCCTTATCTCCATATTGAATTACCCAGGCCTTGTGCCCTGGAGAGGACCATTTGCAGCAAATAGTGGGGGAACAACACAGGAAGCGGCAGCTACCTGGGTGTAGGCAGATCAAGATGGAAACCAGCAAACAAATTGTTGACTCCGCACCATGCAATAAACATAAAAAAAAATCTCGAGCCTAAAGTTGGGCACATGGAATGTTAGGACAATGAATCCTGGCTGTTCAGACTATCTCCAAGAAATGGACACTATACGAAAGACAGCTGTCATCGACAGGGAACTGTGCAGACTGCAGATGAACATTGTTGCTCTCCAAGAGACAAGGCTACCTGACTCTGGATCTGTCAAGGAGAGGAACTTTACATTCTTCTGGCAGGGAAAACCATCAAACGAGACCAGGGAATGTGGGGTTGGCTTTGCTGTTAGAAATACTTTACTAGGTCTCATTATTCCACCTGCTGTAGGAAGTGAGAGAATCCTGTCCATGCAACTACACTCTACAGCAGGGTTGGTTACACTTATCAGTGCATACACACCAACATTATCATCTCCAGCAGAACTTAAATACAAATTCTATGATTATCTAGCTCCCACTATCAAGAAAATCCCTGAGAAAAGACCAATAGCTATCCTCGGTGACTTTAATGCCAGGGTTGGAGCTGATTATAACTCCTGGCCCACCTGGCTAGGTCGGTTCGGCATTGGAAAGATGAATGAAACTGGCCAACGCCTGCTGGAGTTTTGCTGCTATTATGGTCTCTGTGTCAGCAATACATTCTTTAACACAAAGCCCCAGCACAAAGTCTCTTGGAGACATCCAAGATCGAAGCACTGGCATCAGCTCGACCTGATTCTCGTCAGGCGCTCCAGCATTTCTAGC
The DNA here is from genome assembly GCA_037367245.1 of Phrynocephalus guinanensis. NCBI lineage: Eukaryota > Metazoa > Chordata > Lepidosauria > Squamata > Agamidae > Phrynocephalus > Phrynocephalus guinanensis. Next base: position 39,204,773 of record CM074741.1, on the reverse strand, counting down.
GTTACAATCACACGCAGTTATCAGAGTGCCGACTGTGACACAGACCACTCCCTGGTGTACAGCAAAGTAAAACT